>VZRV01006046.1:784896-883081 GCA_013398115.1 Falcunculus frontatus
CCCCCCCCAGTTTGAAATGACTAGCAAAGATGTTCATTACGTGTGTACCATTATGCAATAGCACCAAAACAAACAGAGTATAACAACGAGAGGAAAGATTTGATGGAGAAGTTACTGAACCTTCCTGAGGCAGCTACAATGTAAAACCGCACCTAAATTGTGAAAAATTGTGAAAGGGGCAGCAAAAACGTGCATTATGAACATTCCCTCAAATGTTTAGCAATAGACAAAACCACGTAATGCCTTTATTAAACAGCATGAAATCTATTTAATGCTTCTTTGAATGCAATAATTAGGTTTTCCAATGTGGGACAGAGCGATACAGTACTAAGGGCAAAATGGTTCACTTAGTTTAAGTTCCCTGCTACTCCTGCTCACGTAATACAGTGTAAGAGAAGTGAGTACATTCTGTGAGAGATAATGAGATTTTTACTACTATTTTGGTTCCAATATTAAAATACATGTACTCTTTTTAATATTAGGAACAAAATATTGACTTGCAGGAACTTAACAGCCAGTTAAGTCAACCTCTCTTCTCCAGTGTGTTACCTTAAGAGGAAGAAGAGTACTTCAGCACACAATTTAGCCTTAATACTGAAAACTGCAAAGTACATGCTCAATTTTTTGTCTCCTTGAACTCTCTGCATTCCATGAGCGCAGATGAGCTAACTCATGCACCTGAGGTTAAAAAACTTTCGTAACATTTTGAAGCTTGCAGCTCCACTCTCTCCTTCATGAAGTTTTGAGATAGCAAAAGGAAATTCAAGGTGTGTCCAAAAGTTTTTACTATTTTGTCTGCCAAGTAAACACAAAAACACAAGTGCAGAAATGCTTGATTTACAACAGGCCTACATACATGCAAAAAATAAACCCAAACAATCAGTCTCCTCTGAGCATTCAGTCTCAGAGATTAAATGTTCTTTAAATATGAACAATTAAGTTGCAAAGCCAGCCTTACAGCCTGTGGCCATGTTACAAACAGCGGTATGTGTTCCTGGTGACCAGGAAAGCATCTGGCAGAGATTGTGGCTTCATATTCAGAACCAACTACACTTTTTCACAACTAACTGTGTTCCTGTTATCTCAAAGTATCTGTTTCTGCACACAGCTACACTGCATGGAAAAAGAACATCAGTTTCCTCAGCTTTTAGATGGTTTGGTTTTCTTGTTGCCTGGGGGGTTCTTTGCTGAAACCAAATCAATGGAGCTATTAGTAAATGTATATTATGAAAGCTGAGAAAAGTATCAATAAATCATTCTCTGTATAGAAAATCAATAAGCTCCTCTATGTTCATCTAAATGTTTATGTGTAAGTAAAAACCACTTTTTTTTTGTGAAAGCTCAAGATTGATAGTACTGGAAATAAAAATAGTATTGAACATTAGATAATACGGCTTTGATTTTTAAGATTTATTTTAGCAGCCTGAACCTTAACCTAGAACCCAGTTAAATTCATATTCTTTCTTATAAACCTTCTTATAACCCTTTCCTGGCATTCAGGTTTCAAATATGTCCTGAACAGGCTCTGGGTGTCAGACATGAACAATAACTCTTTTCAGAATCAAGGCGATGAACTAAAAAAAAGAGGTTGGAGGGTTGATCATGCAAAATTCTCCCCCCGCCCCCAGTACTGTTACATATTTTTAGGTAAAATGTCCACTTTCCACCTGATTTTCATGGGAATTCCAAGGTCTAAACAAAGCTCACTCACTTTGTTTCAACTATGTCACACTGACTTAACTGCAGAAAAGGGAGAAAAGGCCGAATCCACACATTCCTCAGCCAGAGCCCGGCCGAGAATCATGTAACTGTCCATAATGACAAGAATATTGGGTTAAGAATAAGTCTAACTTAGAAAGCGAGTAAAATCATAGGGCAGACAGCTCACAGGACTCATCCTGGCACTGCAGGCAGTACAGGTAACCAGCTGGAGCAATGACAGCTTCTGGTTCTTGTCCAAGCATTTGCTGGAAGTGATAGGCTTTCACTTTCATTTCCCAGCATCTTACTTCATATCACTCAAACCAGGATCCCAACCCACTTGTGTTCTGCAGGTACATCCTAACCAGATAATATTCTCCCCTCTCCAGTCCTTTACTTGGCATCAAAATCACGCCCACTCCTGCAGTCCTGCATTTTTCACTTTCCAGGTACATCCCCACTATGGAAGCTGTACCATGTAACTTCCCCAGCCTTTTCCCAAACTGATCCTACAATACATTCCCAAACTACTACACTGATCTCCCTGGCTACCTACAGAACATAGCTCTCAGCTCCTCCTTGGCCCTCTGTGCTCTTCCCTGAGCTGGAAGTAGGGTTCCTGGCATCCTCTGAGCTCTTATTCCTGATGCTCTGGAACACAGCACAACAGGCTGGAGCGGTGAAAGCAGCAGCAGAGGTGGGCCTGTATCCTTTCTGAGGTAAAAGCCCTCATCAGTGCCTTTCTCATGATACAGATGCGTGTCTCTACAGGTGATTTTAACAAACATAACCATCTCTGTCCGGATTTAAGCATCTCCCCACTTACAAGTCTATGATTAATATGGTGCTAAATGACTTTATGGATAAAAGGGCTTCTATGGCTGCAATTAAGTCATCACAGACAATCACGAGCTGTCAGACTCTGTCCAACATGTGAATAAACTCTTTCAAGCATTCACAACCTGAGTCTGGAGACTTTCTGCCTGCACCATTTTACTCCACCACATTTGCCAGACTCCTAGAAGGAAGAATTAGAACAAGATTTAGGCCAAGCAGCACCATAACAAACAGCTGTCATCACTCTATTCTCTCTATGTGCATAACAGATTGAGTTATGCCTGAACCAGAGGGAAAAGTGAACTAGTCCCATCAAAGAGCTACCACAGAAATAGCAAGAATGAAGACAGACAGACGGAAAAGAGTAAAAAATACACCTCCTACAGTGTCAAAATTCCATCATCCCACAGGGCACTAAGCAAACATCTTCAGCTAGAGACACCAACAGCAAGAGATCCAAGAGAAAAGAAAAATGCCATTGATCACAAAAAAAGAAGCTCTTGAAAATACAAGCCATCATTACTGACAAGAGCTATCCTGGCAACAGAAAAGAGTAGCTCATCTCTGTGTATTTCTTTTACTCAGTCTCAAATCATATCTCACCAAGCATTTACATCTGTAACAAGAACCTCATTGAAAAGTCATTTCTTTAGCAAAAGACCCTTAAAAATCAGGGTTATTTTCCTCTTACGCAGTATAAAAATTATACAAATAAATATTTTTAAAAATAATTCCAATATATTATAAATATTTTTATATTTACAAAAACAGTATAAGGTATTTGTTATATACAATTATAAATGGCTAAACCACTGATCATCACTTCAACAACAATTTTTATTATTAAATAAAAATGGAATTATCCTTATTGTTATCAGCTCATCAAAATTGGCCTGAGAGTAGATGTTTTTTCTCAGAATGTTAACTCTGCTCTGTAATTGCTTTAGCAGTTACACTTTAAGAGCTTAAGGCATCACCTCGGCTACTTCAAAGCACCATGAGTCAAAAACTCGATCTGCTGACTAAAAGCTTTGATTTTCATGAAATAACTTTTCCAAAAGTAGATGGAGGTGTTGGGAAGTTTTCTGTTCCAGGACTCGATTTTTGGCCTAAATGAAAGTACTGGAAATGTAATTATCCCACACATCTAATCCTAAGGATTAGGGGGGTGGGGGGGGGAATGGCAGTGAAAAGATGCAAGTGCACCGGTTTTAACAATCAGGAATTTAAAGCCATGATTTTCAAGAGTCTGACTCTTTTGGAGATCACTGTTAGTGAACTCCTGTGTCAACCCTGATATAACTACAGATTGAGGGACTGGGGACATGGGGAGGTTATCTTAGTGAAAAAGCAACAGTATTGTTGAAATGGTAAACACAGAGTAGTAATAAAATCACACAAAACTTTTAAACATCCATCTAAATTAAGTGGTACTCACGAGTAAACAAAGAGTCTGGAAGGTTTTCTTAGATTACTTTAGTTACTCCTATCCCTATTCCCAAACAACAATATGTAGGAATGTTTCAAAAACCATAGTTTAAATCGCAGATATTTGATACCTTTCTAGAGACTTGCACTTCGTACTCATTATTGTGTATTACCTAAACTGATATAATTTAAGCACTTGTTTATATCTAAACAGCAGCTTTTAAGAAAGAATCTAACAATAGCTGGCTCAATCCTCTGAACAACTGAGCTGGGTGGCTGCACAGCAAAGATGCAGCACAGAGAGCTTTTATTCTGCTCCTGAAGAAGCCGTCAGAACATAAGTATCTTCTACACTGTTTCTCTAGCACATGTTCCTCTAGGAACCTTAAATCAATTGTGAATTGACAGAGCACAGCAAAATTCTACCTTACCCCCCTTCCTCTTGTTATTAGAAAGCTGTGGCAGAAGAAGGAAAGATCCTGCTGCCCTGAACATTGACCCCAGCCACTTTACATCAACAAGTGTTCCCATAAAAGGAATTCTCCACTGGCCCTTTACAGCAAGGATTCAGCTTCTTTTAAGAGCTAGAGTTATTGGGGAAGGAAGGCCCGTCTTTGTCATAACTTATTAAAAAGACTAACAGGGAACATGCTATGAAGCTATCCAGAGTCTCCACCTACCAATTTTCCATTCAAAACCTCTCTTCCTGTCTCCTCTGTGTACACAAAAATTATTCCCCTCAGCTTTTTAACTTTAGCCTACCTTGGACGGACTAGAAATGAACAATGTATTTTCATATCACTGGAAGACAGGATAAAGAAATCTGCATCCATAATGTTAGAGACTAGATTTTGCACTAGGTTTTCCTCAGTCTGTTTTGAAAGTGAATTGACTATGGAGGTGAACTAAGAGAAATGGGGAGGGAGGAAAGACCCAAAGCCAGAACCACAAGAAAGATATCCAAAGTACTGCAAAGCATGGAAAGAGATGAAAAATTCAACTTGCCAGAAAAAAAATTAACTCCTGCTAGATAGAGAAACTCATTTAACTAATATGTAATACAGACACACTTAGAATCCTAGAATAAGCTGAGTTGGAAGGGACCCTCAAAGATCATCAAGTCCATATTTTTGCTAACATTTGACATCATAAAATGTACCATTTTATTCACCCAAAATCACATGTGAAATCAAAGGAGAGACACTAAGTAACTGCTGAGAGGAAGAAGTTGCTTAAATCACCTCATAGCTCTAACAATTAACATTGAACTTGATGTCCATATTTTACCAGGCCAGTGGTCAGTATCAGATCTAGAGTCCTGATCTACTTTCTCCACTGGACTCCTTCATGCATACTGGACTCCAGCCTGTGTGTGCACCAAAAGGTTCACATATTCTTACAGGGTGTTTTAAGGCTTCACTGGGTTGCCTTTGTAAAGGTATCCTGAAAGCACAGAACTCAGCTGTGCTGACTCCAAGGACTATCAGGAGTGACAGAGGAGCAATACCAAAGCACGCTAAGCATAAAAACACTCCTGTCCTGTAGAGTGCATCCTTCCATGCTGCAGGACCGACAGACCCTGTTATGACCAAAGGCAGCCCAAACTCCTTAAACTCATTAGTGCAGACACTGCTGCACAAGGGACACGACTCACAAACACTCAGCCCAGCTACAGCCCTGTTTAAATCTGAGCATCTCCCCACCATTTGGAACACAAAGATGTTTGTACATCCTCCCAGCTCCTTGAATATAAAATATTTTGGAATTTATGCAAAGGATTCATGACAGTAAGTACCACAACTATGTACGGGGGTTTGCAAGAGCAGTCTTGCAGGCCACACATGCAAACTTAACTCTGTCCACATGTACATTAGGCCACAATCCAGTCACATGAGAGCACAGTATTTCTCAAATAATAAAATAGATGATAGCATTTTTGTTCAATTCACACTAATTTTTTTTTTTTTTTTGTTTTAAGTCTCAAGCTATATTCTCATACAAATTAACAGTGGGCATGGCTTGGCTTAAAAGAACTTCTGGTATCCATGAGCTTAAATACTGGCCTAGAAATGCAACAGGCTTCTTCTTTATTTAAAACATAAATTTTTTTAGTGTCTACAGGAAAAATCACAAATACATAAATTTATGTTTTAAACCAAGTATAAAACATACTCTGGTGGTTACCGGCACTATCCATCCTACATGATTTATTCATAAACAGTGTAAGACCAGATAATCCATAACACTGCAAACAAATGTAGCCTGGTTTCATTCACATCTTCCATGCAAACAGATGCTTATCATATTTTTCTCAAAAGAAAACAGATGTCCCACTGCTGAAATCCTGGGGATACAGGTTAAAAAAAAAAAAAGTTGCAATTTAAAGTAGGTAATAGTTTGAATATTTACTAGCATTATGTGAAAGACTATGTTTTTAATCAAAAACAACACCATAAAATTAATCATTGTGATCACCCATCAGTTATGCTTTATTTTTGGCTCGCATCTCCACCAAGGTAATCATTATTTTAATGACAATTATGGAGGGCTGTAAAAAGTACTAGGAAATACCAAAAAGTACCATCATAAATAGACTTTAGATTTATGAGTAACTGTTTAACACAGAGGTTTTAGAGCAATGACCCAAAGCAGTAATGAAAAACTTAGTTTTGCAGTTTTTATAAAGGTGGCCAAATCATTAAACAAACAATTAGTGCTCACAGCTCTTTTAAGCTCTCTCGGGGACATGAACTTGAACATAGTCCAGAAAAAGTGACTGAAAATCATTCCTCACTTTTACAGTATCCTTTGTAAACCCTATTTAATAAAATCACATCATTCCAGTTTTGTTCTGAGCTAGCACTTTGTACTAATTGACCAGCCTGAGCTGGATAAAGGCCTTGAAATAAAGAGAAAAGAAGCAATTGTCCTTTGAGAGAGCAAAGGCTTTCTAACATGACCACATTAGATGAAGTTGACTTGATAAAGAAAGGAGAAAAAGCACTTCCTTGCTACAGCATCCTATAACTCTAATGGCAAGGAAGGGAAAAAAAGTGCTATCGCAGCAGTAACACTGTAGGTAAGCTTTAGGAACCAGGTATGAAAGATTACATCTAAGGCAACTATTCTCTTTTCCTCATACACACACATTTACCAAGCTAATTATAAAGAGGTATTTCTGTTGTTTCTAACACAGCTATCAAGAACACAGACTATTGCACCTTCTAAATCAGAGGGACTTATGCATTTACCAATAATGACAGCAATGGTTAGTACTAAAGTGCCAGATTTGTCTGGATTCCTCACAGGAAAGGATAAGTTTTGAGATGAAGTACGGATGGGTACAAACAGGACACAGTCACAGAAAGTTGCCAAAACTCCCTCCACTCTCTTTGTGCTCCTAAGTCCAATGGCAAAGTCTATCATGGCAGTTGCTCAGATACTACTGACTGTAGAGTAACTGGTGCTGAGGTGACTGCATAGATTAGATCTGACTCCTGTAATGGCACTAAAACCCTCCCCATGAGCCAGAAGTTTGCTAACGAACTGAAAGAATGAAAAAACTTCAGCAACATAAAAGGCAGTATTAGCAGTAAGGTATGGACACTGAAGTAAGAATATGTAGCAGAATAATTACCAGAGTCCCGATCAGCCTTCAGCTGCACAAATACAGATTTTAGTTACTAGGAAACACATTAAAATGAATTTTATCAGCCCTTGCATCCCTGCTTCCTTAGGAGTAGAGGAATTGTGCTATATTTTTCATACAGTTCTAAACAACTGTGTAAGTTGCTGTCAGGTTTCAAGATGCAAGCCTACATATAGTCTTTAAACACCTACAACAGCTAAAACAGCTAAAATATATACAAAAATATCAAAATAATAATGGTCACTCGGATTTTTAAAATAACCTTCTCATTGCTATGAAACTTACAATTTCAGATACCCAGAAAATAACAAGGAGCAAAACTGTAGAGCTAGAGAAGAAGGTGGAGCCACTGACTCAGCTCAGGACTTAGTGGAATAAGCAGAAATAATGCTTTTGACTGAGTTCTATGATGAACTGACAAGCAGAGAATTCATATTAAAGATGATGTACAGTTTTCAGTATTCTTAACTTTTCTGAATAGCTGAGACAGCAAGAACCTGAAGGCAACAGCCCTAGCTAAAGCTATATCCAGTGGATACTAGAACCAGAAAGATTCAAATCACCAGTTTTGGACTTATCAAAGCAAATATTCAAAATTGTGTATGAAGAGTACTATATAAAGTAACATCACAATCATAGCAATCTTACATATATAAAATGAGGAGAAACCCCATAATTTAAAACAAAACAAGAGGCCTTCATAAATTAAGGAGGCAGATTGATTGGAAGAGGCTAAATAAAATGGGCTGTGATGAGAAACACAGTTTACCATGGAAATGAAACAAGCAGAATCCTGACAGTGAAGCTATATGAAAAACTTGCTTAAACAGACAAAAACGCTAATTTGATCCAAACTCGTTTATGCCACGTCTATTACTGATATGGAAAAACAAGCATAAAGCTTGAGACAGTGGTGGCTATATTAGTATAAGTGATAGTAAATTATGCAATATACACCAGGAACATGAACATTGCTAGAATTTATAGACACTTAAAATTACTCTTAGATATAAAAACTTTAAGATGCTTACATTAGCTCAGCTTATCAAGACCTGCATCCTTTATCTTTGCATTAATAGTGACTTTATCCAATTTGCAGAATTTTAACTAGCAACTGCTCACATTAAAGTCTTAAAAATATCAGGATACTTTATAGAATTGAGAATTACATGCAGATTTTGTAATTTTCTCTATTTCTGGCTAAAAAGTACAAAGCTGCTGGAATGCAAGGAAAACCAAAGTCAGTTCCAAATGAGGACTTTCAGAGTATACACTCCGTTCAGCATGTGAATAGTTCATTTGAATAACGAAGGTACTGAAAATATTAAAAGAGGAAAAGAATAAATTAAAGATATATGTCCAAATTAATACTCCCTGGCTGAAATTTTAATTGTAATGCATGCGCTCCCATCAATTTATTTCATGTATCTTGCTCAAATGATACAATTTTATTTCTCTAATAGTACTGTACACCATCTCCATGCTAAGTTCCTTTCCAACTATTTCAAAAACTTTTCATTTGATTAATATCTTGAATAGTATTTAGTATTAGTATTTAATTAATATTTAACAATAATAATATATTTTGTATACATTTGCTACTTGCATTTGCTTCCATTTAATTTGTTTTTCTTACTGATAGGTAACTGATATCTTAACACACTGTGTAGACAAGAAAGTGAGTACTACATTTTGCTACTCGTGTCCATGTAGATCATAATCTTAAGTACTAACCAAAAATTCATTAAAGTAACAATTGCAGATATGATAAAAAACCTCATCACTACTTAGTCTAAAAAAGGTATAGTCCGTTTTATTTGGAATTTCTAAAAAAACCCCACAAAATTATTAGCATTGTCAGAACAGAATCTCTGTGCAGGAGATCACATAAATGTGCCCTTCAAGTTGAGAAGACTCAGACATGGATGTAATTGTAAGTGAAAGGACTTCACTGTATATTCTACAATGCTTTTCAAGTCATTTAGTAAATAACTGCACTGAATCAAACTACTGCGGAACTTTCTTAAATTAAAGGTTACAGGGAAAACGTTTCATTTGAAAAACTGTAATTGAGTATATGAGAAAGCAGAAAATTAAGAACAAATAGTAATTTTAACATAGCTCTTCCTACTAGCACAATTAAATGCAACAGCCTGTTTTAGTCAAGAAATGAAACTCGTAGAACATTTTTTACATTGAGGTCCTTATTCTGTTTGTTTTCAAAAAGCTCAAAATTGTACTCTCCAAAACTTCAAAGCTCTTCTAGTTTAAAACAAAAGCTCACTTTGCAACATCTCACTTTTGAAATATTTGACTTTTAAAGTCAAAGGAATGCTTGGCCCAACACATTGGATAGATAGAATACAGATATCTACTGTGTGGCAAAGAGCGAGGATCACAGGAAGAAGTCTTTTGCCTCAGCTTATCATTTCTCTTGGATAACCAGGTAGTTTTGCCAGGTTTTACCTGGTAGTTCAGCACAGACGTGCAGCCAACACTGTTATTATAAGGGTACACAACAGTCATCTGTGCAAACAGGAACCACACAATTCTCATGTAGCTGTCAGCCATGGATATTTCAATTGCATTTTTCAGAAATCTATTTTGTCTCTATTTGTTAATATATTATGTACACCAGCTGTTAATATTGGATTTGATAAAGAGTTGCTGAATGTGCGAGGTAATGAAAGATTCTTTAGCACCATATTCATATAATACACTCAGCTTTTGTTCTAAAATTAGTCTTAAAATATACATTTTATTCAAATTTTTATTAACTTTTCCAAAAAACAGCTAAAGCACGTGAGCCTGCTATATTTCTGATATGATCTTTTTTCAAGAGATGCACAGGCAAAGGAATCTTAACCAATGTGATTTCATCCTAACATTTATTTCCAGTTCAAGACTTGTGTAATAGCCTAAGGAATCACTTGCTTAACTCTTCAGTAATAAAGAATCAAGAAACAGATAATTTTTTCAATTTCTTTCCATTACATTATATGTCCACATTTAGATGTATCTGGCAAAATCTGAAAACTGACACGAATGTGAGAGTCCCCAGGGATTCACAAATATAATTTCCATGCCACTCTGAAAACCAAGAAAAAATGGAAAATGTGAGCTGTTATAAATTTGAGCTAATCTCCTCCTGCCATACCCTAAAATGATCATCAGCAGCCAGGTATAATCTTCTGGTATTCGACAGCGTAAGAAGAGCTTGTCTATCTGAGCCTCAGTGGCTGGTAAGAACGTCACTATCTCCTAAAATACTTGCACAAGTAAATTTCTTTGCAACATTTCAATTCTGCAGCTGCTTGCTTACCTAGGAGAGGAGAAAAAAAGGAAGAAAAGCAAGCAGCTACAGTGTAGAATCCTTGAACTCAGCAAGCTTATTTTCAGGGTTAAAAATAAAGTAGCTCCAATATTTTGCAGAAGGTCAGTGACACAAGACCAGTAATCATCCCCAGTAAGCTTGCTTTACTCTCCTTTTTATGTATCCTGAAATAACATTGCTTATATATGCAAAATTTAAATCACACCTCATCCAATCCCCAGGAGGGCAAGAGGAAAAAAAACATATTTAAAACTATCAAGGCATTTTTTGATTGGTCCCACTTGCCAATGCACTCTATATCCTAAGCCTTATTGGACGTTGATGGGATTTTAGTTTCCTGTGAAAGTAAGGTGCTTAGGAAGTTTCAGCTAAGGATAAAAGGCAAAGGTGATTATTTCAAGATATGTAAACCACAAAATTAATTACTGATGTACCACTCTTTTTAACTCTGAATTTCAGAATTCGAGCTATATTGCTATAATTTCCAAAAGCTTAATTTTTTTTAATATGCACTAATTAAAGCTCACATTGCTGTGGGGAAAAAAAAAAATCAAACAAACCATTTCCTTATTTACAAAAAATTGTCATGCATGGTTTATTTTTTTAACCTGATATTTGAATAAGAAAATTTCATAAAATATGGCAATGAACCCACGCATTAACATTCCTCTCAGTAATATTGCTCTGTATCAGAAACAGTAGCACTCTGAATCCCACTTTTTTCCAAGTCTATGTTTGTTTTCTAGCCTCCAGCTGCTGAAATCAAGACATCATTTTTCTAAATTATCTGTGTAAGCTTTAGCCTTCCTGCTTTCTTACAAAAATTTGAAAATTAACCTGAATTTATGTTACAAATACAGAAAGAAATCTAAACAAAAGAATCCTACGCATGAAGGTTTTTTTGGTGCATGGAAGAAGGTATCATTGAATTTTAAATTTTGCATGGTTATTTGAGGATCTCAGGCTTAAAGGTCTCTTCATCAACTCTGAAATAGCATCAAAATCGAATTTGAGGTAATTATTCTCTTTTGCCCACCCCTATAAGGCTTCTGTCTATATTCATTTTGATGTGACCTTTAATTTACTGTAGAGTTTGAAGTTATCTATCCTTAGTAGATATGATGGTACTGATGTGGTGGACAAACTAATCCATGAGTATTTGTGAGGCACAAGCAGCAGCATTACAAGGCTGAAGGTAAATGATGAAATAAAATCATTGAGGCCAGACCAAATCACAGCAATATTATGGTGAAAGGAGATGAGGTTCACCATGGTTATAGTGACATTTTCCAAAACCACCTGGGCTCCACCTGATCCATACAGCAGTTTAGCAAACCCAACAGAATTTTAGAAAACTCTTCTCACTTCTGCACATGGATGATATATACCATTTTCACACATTATTTTTCTCTCTGATAAGGTATTCGAGTGTCAGGTTTTTTTAAAACAACTGGGTTAAGACAGTGCTGTGGCAGTTTGGATATCTCTGTTTTGTTTGTCTCTGAAGCCAGATGACCACTAGTCATGAACAACTAAACGTTCTCAGGTGGCACCATGACTAATTTTTCAGAAGAGAGAAACACATTTAAGAAGTGTTGTAGTAGTAGGAGGCAGGATGGTAACCACACAAAGTGACTTCCAGACAAGAACAACGCAGTTGAGAAAAGCAGCAACAGCACAAGAATTAAAAAGACTCATGTAACCAGAGAGAAATATCAGTAATTATGACAACCATCTTATTCTTCCTACATGAAAGGCAGTACTACTAATCTTGGCTGCAATTTCCCAGAAGCATGCACAAGACTACAATCACTGAATCAACATTTTTCTTAAGCAAAAAATCATTGAAAGCCAGGGAAGTCCTGGGTCAGGCAAATCTCTCCTCAAGTTGCTGAAGTAATCAGTGCTCTGAAATAGAAAAAATGATAACATTAACCCTCGACTACACTTTAGAGAGGACTGTGTTCTTTGGCAAGGATGCTATGCTTCTGATCAGCCAGGATCAATAAGGAAAAAATATTGAATATTTAAACAGATACCCAGACAGATTCAAATAGATACCCAAACTTTTATTGCATGCTACAATTTTATTTAGGTAAAAACTAATAAAAAATTTTGTTGCCATGGGTTTATAGTCACTATTTTTGTTGAAACTGAATTATATAATAAAAATCTCTAAATACTTTTTAACTTTTCACAACACTCAAAATTATTGTTTCTTTTAAAGCTCCGGCAACAGCCATAAAATGACCTATCCTTTTCCAGAACCAGCTCTCAGGTATTTCGTACACGTTTACTAAACAAAAGTCCATTTTATAAAGCTTTTGCTTAAAAGAGTACACAAAGGCTCAGAGAGATTAAGCCGTATGTCTCACGGGCAAAACCAGGACTAGAACCCATCAAATGTCATTTAGTGTAAACCACAGATTGCACTTCTTGCACTTTCAAAGAAAGTTTCTAACATGAGAGAAAGTGTAGCACATAAGATTGGACTTTAAAATTCTTTTAATACATTTTATTCTTCTTTGGTGTCATCCTGGTTTTGCAAGCTTGCTATGACAGCACCGCAGTTAAAAAAAAGGAGCTGCTATTGCTAGCATTGCCCTGTCTGTAACAGAGTCCTATCACTAGTTATTGAGACAATGGTCTTCAAGTTGTCACCAAGATCATGTAGCCTTTTCTTTCCAGTAAACAATCCTGTTGAAAAACTGAGCTTCCTAGCCTTAGGCTGCTGAAAATAGGTCCCAAAAAAACTGTGCTCCATTGCTACCCAATCAAACCGTCAGAAAAGGTAGTGTTCTTTAAAATCCTGAATGACAGCAGTCTACACAGATGTTCATCTGAACACACAATGACTTTGCTGGAATACAGGAATAGAAATAGTCCATGAGGCATCAGAGCCATTAGCTACCGAAACCTCCTGAACATTTGCTATGCTCCAACTGGTTCTGTGAAGAGCCCTGTCTGTATCTCAGGCAGGTGGAGCAGAAGTGTGTGTGGCACGGAGGCTGGAGCATCAGCCCTCAAGTGGTACAGCATTTCTTTGAGAGGTATGTCAGGTCATTTTAGGCCTCTCTTTCCTTTTCTGAATTCTGAATGACAATCCTGGCTCATGTCCCCCCTTCTTACAGGTTCTTTCAGTGTGCTCTCTCAGAGTCTCCTAGTTGAAGATATTTATTAATGTAATTCTTTGTCAAGGTATTAATCTGTCAGTAGCTAGAGAACAGTAAGCAATGTCAGGTTTCTATTATCTGATGGAAAATCCTTTTCTTCTTAGCTTTTTAGTATTTCTTTACATAGCAGAGAGAATTATTATTAATAATAATACTGCAACACTATTTTCCATTTACAACAACTAGAAAGGGCTATAAAGTCAAGTCTTCTTGTCCGAGACAGATAATTTATAAAAAAGGGATAAAACATAAGGAAGCAGTCCTCTTGGCATGTGGATTGCTTTGTTAGGACATCTTGCTTTTGATTTTACCTCTTCTGCATAAGTATTAATATATTTCTATGCTTATGTTCATATTATAAGTAAAGATGTTGAATTTACTACATTTTAATTTTAAAATTTAAATTCTCAAATACAGTTTCATGGACACTCCATTTGCTCAAAATTATAACTTCCTACAAATATCCAATAGCTAAAGACAGAGCATTGCTGCATTATGTCCAAGGTGAATTACAAGACCTAGCATATAAGATGTCGTGTTATTTTCTCCTGATTATAGAACATTAGATACAGATAGAGTCATGTGATCTTCACCAGAGAGCATAATTTGCTTATCCTATAGTAAGGAAGATCAGCTACGATATACCCAGCCCTACAGTACAGTGTAATCAATATTATGGGGTTGAATACTGTCTAAGAAAAATATTTGACACACCCCTCCCAGCTGGGAATCATTCCCCCTAATGAAATTTAAAATGAAATACAGAAAGGAATTAAGGGGGAAATGAGGTAGAATAAAGAACCACAAATTGTTATGGTTTTGGGCATTCATAATACACACTAAACAGAAAACATTCACACCCTTTAAATTAGCTTACAAGAGCATAGCTAGTTAGAAAGAGAGGAATCATGAAAAATGTCATCATCTCATCCAACTCACATCACTTTAATGGAATAAGTACTCATATGCTTGGATTTAGCACCAGAAGATTAACTGGAAATTAATTGCTGCACTTTTTCTGTGTAGGTATCAATACAATTGAAACTATTTCTTGGTCCAATTCTGCTCTGTTCTGGAGACAGACTGCTTTCCAATCCTGACCGTATGCTTCCTCTCCATTTCCTATTATAAACTAATACCTTTTTATTTAGAAGAGTTTATTTAGTTACACTCTCTTTGAAGACTGTTTCTCAATTCCATTTTAAATCGTTAGTTAAATATTATACATTTCTAAAAGATTCTTTTGGAGTTTTCAGGCACATTCAGAAATTCAACTACCTTCAGGAACTGGTAGCACTGCATTTTTTGCTCTACTGTAATCCATCAATGAATTTTATCATGTCTTGGATTTTTTTTTAGACACACAATTAACTCATTATGTACTAGTCTTTCAGTGCATATTTTGGTAGCTTCATTAATGTGAAGAACAAAATAAAGTATCATAAATCCAACAAGGAAACAGCAACTACTGACACAGTTCTAACTCATTCCAAAATCTTGCACTTTACTGTTCTTGTGTTAAAGAGCACTGTATTGCAAGATATTACTACATAAAGTAACATTTATTTCTTCTGATTCCCATGTGCAATTAATCTGCCTAAAACATGTAACCTAATGTCATAATCTTCCTCTTATTATGCTTATTTGCACTACCCTCACCTATCCATAAATGAAGCAAACCCCACAATCCCTATAAACTAAAATAACCCTGTTGTTTTACTGTAATCAATTAGCAGCATTTCTGTACAGATCTCTAGGTTTAAGGAGGACACAGGCTGGATCCAAGCTGCTATATTTACAAACATCAGCTCTGTAGAGAAACATTCTTCCCCTGTCTCCCAACAGTTACTTCTGCCTTGGTTTTTGGAGTACTTTACCACCCAGCTTTGCTGGAATAAAGAAGCTACATGCACATCAAAGTGTCTTTGTACTCGTGCTTGTCTCTGCTGGAGGACGGGTCAGAGAGTCTAAGCAAGCTTTTTAATCTTCATGTGCCTGAGTACAGAATCACTCTTCTCTTGGGGGCAGTTGCTGCTGCATAGAAAATAATTCAGATGGATTAGTTTAGGGGGTGCACAGTGAGTATAATGGGGCACACGCTGATGAAGCAACAACTGGAAGAGTTTCAGCTCAAGTTCTGCAGCTTGAGGACAGCACTCACTTTAGCTACATTCTTCCCAATAGCCAGTTACAACAGAACCCCACTAAAAAGAGATAACATCCACACCAGTTACCAGAAGAAACACCAGTCAGCATCAAATCTAGAGAAATTATCTGTAGGTGGAAAAGTATCCCGAGAACCCTTAATAAAAACAGCCTTATAACCAAAAAGTATTACTTGCACTTGAAAACACAGAAAGAAGTTATGAATATTCTGTTCTACATGTTAAAACTTTGAAATAATAAGAAGCTATCCAGATTTGTTGGATGCATACCTAAGAAAAGTATTATGTTAAAAGATTCCTATACTACATGTGAATATTTTCTGACTAATTATTTTTAATTTCAGCAGGACTCATTCATCTCACTGATCAGGCCAAACACACACTGAACAACCATGTATTTTCACTGCAATACTTACTCTCATGAGTTTCTACAACTCACCTTGAAGAGCAGAAAGGTTGGAGTTGCTATGAACAGGTACACGGCTCTGAGGCCATCCTCCCCAGCACCTCTTCCCAGGACAGCATGCAAGCAGAAAAAACTTGGAGCATATTTTTGTGGCCATTCACTGGCTTGGTACAATTCAGGTTTTAACTTATTCATCAGCTCAGGGTCTGGTTTCCACTGGCTACCACTGAAAGCAGTTTTGGGGGCTCTTCATATCTTTTTGAGTGAAGGAACGCTATTATCAAAGAATTTGGCAAATAATGCAAACACATGAGCAAGATCTGGATAATGTAAGGGTTACCAGGTCACAAGGGCTTACAATTATAGTGTATGTTTTTATTAAATCGGATATTCACGCATTCTCACCATGCTCTGATGAGGAACTACTTCCCCAGGTATGAAGAACTATCTGTGAAAAATTGGTTAAAAACTAAGAGTTTAAAAGGAAGCAAAAGAGTAAGAACATTTGTGGGTTATTTCTTTCCAAACCACAGAAGTACCTGGGAAGTGAGGAACAAAGAACACACGGAAGGACACAAAACACCAATAAAAATAAGTTCTTAAATATACTGAATTATACTTCCATTGTTAACCTTTAAAAACTATTACCTAGTTTTAAAAGCAGTTAAATCTTTCAGAGATACCACTTAGGCTGATAAAATAGTACCAAATTCCCATTAACTACTGTTAACCACACAGGGATAACCTCGATTGATGAAATATGTGAGAGCCACCAAAAAATGCCCCTGGTCAATGGTTGATTTTTAACACAGACTCAGACAAAAGGATTGTGACTGGGCCTATGTGAAGCTGACACAGCTAAAGAAACCTACAAATTTTCTTTGATAAAACCCATAAGTTTTCTGCAGATGCTTTTTCTTGGTCTGTCCAGTATGACCTTTTCAGCAGCTGTTTTTTGCATATATTAAGAATTGGCCAGAATAAGATATTTAAATGAAAATCATACTCAAAAATCCAGATACACACTTGGCAGCCAATACCCCCTCGTTGAAGAAAGACTTGTTGAATGTTCTGTCCTGTCCTGTGGATGTCATTTTGGGATTCAGATATCTTAACTACCGGATGATTAGCAAAATGTCACTACTTTCAATGATTTTGGAAACCATCCTTTTGGTAACCTCCATGATACTCACAAAGAGATTCTAAAATACAAATGATGATATAATTTTCAAAACATAGAGGAAGAAATAAATATGGAAGCATAAATAACTTCCCCAGCTAGTCTTTTTTTTCCATTCAAGATCATCATCATGCAGAACTCATTCAGTTTTGCAAGGTCTCCGGTGACTTCTAGCAGCAACACTTAAAAGATATCCCTAGGTGGAATACTTTAGTATTAAATAAGTGTAAAACACACTTCTTGTCACTATCTTGAAAATTACAGATATTTCTGCATGTACTTATAACTCCCGAAAGTAGAAGGTGGTGGGATTACAAAGCAAAATCATTTATGCAAATTGACTGTATCTCAAAAAGACAAAAAATTAATGACATTTTGTCCTCCAGATTTTTCTGTGACTAGGCCAAAAGTATCTGATTAATTTTTATACAGTTTCTTTTTCAAAATGCAAATTAAGAGTGACCTTTAAGTTGTTAGATTTAATGAAAGTGTGCATTCTTTTCCCAGGATTAAAAGGCAGAAAAGGAAACAGATGGATGTGAAGAAAACATTGGTAAGCCACCAATCACTTTTATTTCTGGCACAAACTAATTACATTAAAAACTAAATCCAAGGCAGGCTGCAAGTTCAAGGTAAAAAAAGCAGAAAGGATTGGAAGAAACGGCTGTTTCATTAAGGAAAAACAAATAAATATATTCATAATTTAAATAAATACGGTAAAGTATATACTTGTATGGAAAGATACATGCTGCTATAGACAAAATGAGGCAGAGTCTCATTATACACTTCTCAAAATGAGGAGGAGGCAGGAAGGAAAAATGGCTTTAAGGGTTTTCTCACTTTCAGCTGCAGTCCAACCTATCTGACCTCCTGGCACAATCTGGGCACTTCTGGAAGGTGGCACAATTGCATTATGTCATCATGTCACCTTTTTCTACTTCTGCATGAGCACAAAATACTCCTGGGGTTTAGTGGTGTTGGGAGCAAGGGCAGAGGTAGACAGAGATTTACAAACAAAAGACATTCTTGTCCAAGTCACTAGTAATGGATGGCTTCAGTTTTGAAGAGAATGCAAAACCATGTTACAAATTCACATTGTAACAAACGACTGATACTGAATAAGTACCATGCATTAGGAACAAAATAAAAGTTAAGTAGATTAGAACTTGGCTGAAATGCCAGTCATCAGTGTGTCATCATCCCCTCAGGGTGCTTACTGGGGACAAGGGAGGACTGCCCACATCCATAAAATGTGAGACTGTACAGCACAAAGTAGAGCTACTGAAAATTAACTTAGGGAACATGGTGGGCAAGCAATTTAACAGAAAGTCCTAATCTTAAAGGAAGATGGGTGAAAGCAACTGCTTTTACTTTGAGGGTTAAAGAGACATAGAGGAGAATTGAATAGAGGAACACAGCATGGGAAATTATTTTACTTCTGTTCATTCATGAGACTAGATCAGCAAAAACAGTTCTGATGGCCATATTTCTTAAAGTGCACTGACAAATTAGAAAAGGTGATGAAAAGAGCTACAATCCATTCTTAAGGACTGGAGAAAATAGCTCAGAGTGAGGCATTTCAACAGTACAACGCTTTTAGTTTACAAAAAAAATAACTGGGAGGCGATTTCATTACTCTCTGTAGCTATCTACATGAGGACAAAATACTAAATGTGAAAGGGCTAATATTCATTACCAATATTACAAAAGTAGCTCTCAAGGCTGAAAGTGGAAGCCAAGCAAAATTAGACATATTTCTTATCATATGGTGATTAACAATTTGAACAGGCCATCAGGTAAATCAGTGAAGTCTACATTTTTGAATCAAGCCAGAGCTTTCATTGAAGATAGACATTAGCAAATACAGCTTATGGAGGGCAGTTAAGGGATAATTAGATGAAATGCAAGGCATATAGGGTACAGAACATCAAGACAGTCTAAACAGCTTTGGACTGCATGAATCTATAAATACATGAAAAACAATGGGATTATCTGACTAAATATTAGAAAAAGACTAAAAAAAACCCTGAAAAAATCTTCTCCTTTGGACAGAAATAAGGCACTAAATTATCTCATATAGCTATAAATGTCATAAGTATAAACAAATGGAAACATTTAGGCCACATCAATCATTGCTGTTGCTATTGCTGTAAATAGAATTATTGTCATGCAAACATGCATATATATATACATCAACACATACAAAAATAGGCTGTAGCTGGAACTGTATTCAAACTTCTCATCCTTGTCAAACTTTTTGACTAAGACAAAATGGAACAAGTATCCAAAGTTCCATTTAAAAGCTTACAAAATCAGAAAGCAAATTTTAATCTACCTTCCAAACAGGCACACACAGAAAGCACCAATTGATCTGAAAGCTGAGCCCCAACTAAATGCCTAAACAGGCTGGGAAAAGATCCCACACTATGCATGTATGTCGAACATGGATGCACAGACCCAGACAGTTTGGCATCATAAGGTGACATGCCCAGGAAAAGCAACAGGAGAGGAAGCTAAAGGTCCATTTCCTTCCTGTGGAAGAAAGACTGTGGAAAGCCGAGCTAGCAAGACATACATGGAAATCTTTTTCATTATATATCTATCTATATATTGGTATATATATATCTGTAATGCTGCTCTTCATAGTACTGGTCTGTTTTCTCAAATAAGCATCTTGATGTGTACAAAGTGACAGACATCAGCACTGATCTTCTCAGTGTGCCTGTAAGTGGACCCTGAGACAAGTCTGTACCTGCTTGTCCAGAGGACGCACCTCTGGTTCTTCTCCCCAGAATCCACTAACAACACTTATTAGCTGCCTCCTTCCCTGAGAAGTGAGTTTGTGCTGCCTTCTGGTTCTCATTATTACATTCATTTCAATGCAGTTCCTGAAGTCTGATACCTCAGTACTTGAGAGGTCCTGCATGTGCCACCAAACAATGATTCAACATGACATTGTGACAGAAAACAGGGAGAAGGAATAGAAATAAAAGAACAAGGGATCAAAACAACTGCATTTGGCTCTCTGTGTGGGGTGTGCCTTTCAACATCAATAACTGTTAACAGCGAGTCAGATGTCACATCGATAGAGGAGTCAGATCACTCACATCAGACTTCCATTTGACTGGAAGGTATCAGTCTTTTTCCTTTATCTAAAAGCATATATAAAAATATAACAGGCTATTAATTCTTATTCTTCTTCTTTTGCATTCCTACTAAAGGTTTGGTAAGTTCTTCATTTCTCTTCAGGTCCTTAGTGATCCCTGTGCATTTTGAACACTTCATAACTTTCAATGCTTTAAAGACTGCTCTACAGACACGTCAGTGAAAGGAAATAACATTCTTATTAATGTTGTGGATTACTTAACAGTGCAGTGATTTGCCTCGAGAAAATCTACATCAAGAGACACCAACTTTAGGTAGGAAGTATGAATTTTGCTTGATTTACCAACAGTTATGCCCCTAATGCTACATATATATACAGAAAAAAGAGGTCAGTTTAACAGAGGACTCAGACTGAGGCTTGTGCTGCTGACTGCCACTGACAATATGACGATACACATGTTAAAAACTTATAATTTATGGGAAGATTCTATCTCCTAACTCAAATATCAATTTTTTTTTGGAACAGGTAGTATCACTTTTCATACAGTGCATAGACCTTCATCACATAAAACATTACTGTTTAAAAACTCATTAATAATAGACAAGATGAGCTTGCAAATAAACTCGACTCTACAATTACATGTGAGGCTAAAAATGTGCCCAGGAGGAAATGTAAGAGAACTTGGTTTGTTTTGTCCTACAGAGATTTCATTCTCTTTTTCTGTTGTTTGCACTCACAAAATTGTCCTTGTGGGAGTCAGTCCTGGAAGGATGCAGTGGCTAATTTTAGTTAATAAATTGTTGCTTTACTATGTATAGCCAAAAATCATCTGATAAGCTCTTTCTCTGTCAGAGCTGCTATATCTCAGTCAAATTTCCTAACTATGAGGATTTAAAGACTTCTGAAACTAGTTCTTCAGGAAAGATGTGCTTCTATTAGAATTTTCCACTCACTAAAAGCACTGCCAAACTTTTTTGCTCATCAGCTTTCCAGAACTTACATCCGTATTCCATTATATAGCACTTGCCAGTAAATACTATTTTGGCCTAGTTTTGCTCTTTTTTAAATGTATATAAGAAAGATCTGCTACATATATAAATCATTAGGAATTATTAACTAAAGGGTTGCATAAATAATCTGTTATATAATATATTGCAGATACTTCCAAGATAATGTGCAACAAAATGAGAAAAGTCTCACAGAGAGAAATATACTATGTTTCAAACATAATTTCTGAGCTGTTTAAATATGAAACAAAACCTTGTCAAGCTACAAGTTTCCAGCTGTTATGATATCATAAGATAAATTTACAGCTACAAAACAGCTTGGTGAGGGAAAAAAAACATTTGCTTTTACAAAGTATGGAAATATAAATGTTTCAAGCACTGCAACTGTCCAAACAAATTAGTACGAGCAGAAATAGTTGAATTCACTATGGTTTGATTTTGTATCAGCTTCATAGCACTTGCTATAATTACTTAAATCTGTAGGCAAAACATGATTTAAATCTTAGTGTGACGCATTTAATGTTAATTTAAATTGATCTGATAAAAGTATACAGGTGGTCTCAGTGTCTAGCATTTTGCTGTATTTTATGAACTGAAATAATAATTTATTTCTCTAATTAAGCAATAATGAAGCTGGATAACTGGGCTCTGAAGGCCCACTACATGTGGAGGTTTAAATTCTTAAACAGAGCTAAAATGAAAAAGGAGTTTCTTTCCTCCATGACTTTGAAAAGAATAGAGTGGTGATTAACAGCAATATTTTTTTTAATGAAACACAACCTTTCATCCCTGTCATCTTCTGACCATCCTTGCTTGTACGCAGCTCTCTGACAAGTAGAATAATAACGGTCATACATCACTGCCCTGAAAGTCCAATCATCTAAATCTTCACTCGCTGCAGCCTCTGAGACTCAATTACTTTATTGACATGCAATCTTCATAAGGGGAGAAATATTGTGCATGTAAGGTCACTTGGTTATGAAGACATATTATCATATTATCTGCATGAGGGTTGCAGGGCTAAGACCTGACAGAGCTAATTATAATGGTACATGATAGAGAGCTCAGTACACATTATTTGCTTGGCTGAAACTAAAGGTGAGGTAAGACCATGACATCATGGTTTCAAAAGAAAATAATTCCCTTCCCCTTAGAGACTATTACTTTTATTGTTTAATGTTTTTTACAGATTATATTCATACACTCCTCATAAGCAAGCAGTGAGAATTTCTGAATTCAACTGTTTCCATTTGGAAGTACTTAACTCTTGAAGAAATCAAAGTCTCATCTATAATAATGTAGTCCTTTTTATTTGTGAGACTTAAATCACATTTTCCCTGCCCTTCCATCAGTCCCCAAAAGTGTATCTTTAAATATACATATGAACATGGCAAACTGACAGTCTAAAATTTGAACACAGCTAATACATACTGCTACACTATGTCCTACATTTCCAAAAGCATGCAAGCCTCCATTAAAATGCTAAACCAAGTGCATTAGCCTCTCATTTTTCAATAGAAATAAATTTTCATTTTGCTTTGCTCTGTAGCAGCCTCCTTTCCTCAATGTACCTTTCTGCTCTATGTAATGCCTACTAATCCTCTATCCCTTGCCACTGAGGTACAGTCCATCTCTGCTCTGAGATGACTGGCACAAAATGCATCTCCTAATCCTTTACTGTCCGTTCCCTTACACTGAAAGGGAAAACAGGCAAAAAAAAAAAAAGCATATGTTGTACCTTTATATAAACAATCAATATCAATTACTACACTGAACCAGTAGAAGACTTGTTTAGGGGTTCTTTTGTGATTCCATTGGGTCTTTGTGGTGATTTTATAAATTTATTTATAAATTTATTTTTTGCATTTCTTTTAAACTTTTTGCCAAGTTTCATTCATGTTTACCCTTCAGGTAGAAAACACAAATTTCACTCTTAGAATCGTTTCAGAATTTCAAATACATCATGCTAGTGGCCCAGAATAAATTATATTGTATACTTCTGATGGGGAACATTTCTTATTTTATAAAAGCACTAATCAATATGACATAATGACTCTATGGCAAATCAGGCTGCACAAGGTTCTGTATTTTCCTTGTTTGAAGGCAGGGTAGAGAAGCCATCCCAGCTAATGGATCCCAGCTCCAAAAAACTTCCTTGCTCCCAGCAAGACATTGTACCATTGCACCAGTGAGATTCCAAATAGGCAGACATGTAGCTTTAATAATCTTGTCAGACTACAACCTCACATCTAGATGCTTTCAGTTATCTAATTTACTGAAATTGGTCTCTCCTGTTAAAAAAAAAAAGTTATTTCATAATAACAAATTCACCGGCTATCCTACTGGAAGGAAAGAAAAGAAAAAAAAAGTCCACTGCACTTATGACTGCCCTCCTGAAAATATCTCGTCATGTTTTCAAAATGAAAATTTTACAAACCATGGTGTGTCAGATATTATGCTGTCCTTTCAACAACAGCTTAGTCTACCAATACTTTTTATTAGTTTACATCTTGCTGTGTCTATCTATTGTGCTTTGCTTCTGAAAGAATCCTGTCTGAAGTCGAGTAGCATTTAGAAAGCTAATTTGATCTTGGTTTTAAGACCTCACACAGTGTGGGATTTCAAAAAGAATTTAAGTGTTAACCTCTGTTTCCACCAAGGGGTATTAAAAAGTCCTTGGGAGATGACTGCAGATACAGATAGGGAGGTGTTAGGCCCTGCCTCTTTCCTGGAATTACATTTACAGTTAAAAGCATCTTTTGCCGAGTGTAAGTTCCAGCAGCAAAAAGGAGATAGTGAAGTAATCAAGACCCAGAAGAGGGAAAAACAAATACACCCCAGAATCATATTATCAGTAACCATCAGGCTGGCAGTTATTCAGCTGATGAGAAAGCAGACAGGTAGTGAGCCATGAAACTCGGAAAAAGAAGAAAAATGTCTTCTGACAGCTGTAAAATTCTGCCTCAAAGTGAGCTGTTAATTTAAAATTTCCCACTGTCCTGCAAGCTTCTGGTATGAGATATGAATGACATGGATGCAGGGAAAACTGGGCCACCAAAACTCAGCCAAAGCACAGAGACCAAAACGCAGACTGTGAACAGCCGAGCTACACATGTAATTTCTTTAGCAACTACACGAATACTCAATTTATGGAAATATGAAGTAAAAGGTCACCCCCTTGGGCATCAAAGACTTTTTATCAAGGAAATGGAACAAGAACTAAGGGAAAACAAATGTTAATGTCGTGCCCAAAACCACAAAACATTTTTATTGCCAAAATTGCTTTGAAACTAACAGGGCTGGGCACATGATATCAGCTCAATATATTTCAGAGGTTTGGATTGCAAGGCACCTAATTCAAGTAATAGAACATGAGGTACACATGGCTAGGTGCTTTCCTCCTAGTGGCAATTAATGTGGACAACATGACATTGATAATATCAACCATAGCAGAGATGGAACTGGGACACTCTCCAGAAAACACAATAAAAAAATGAATGACAATTAATAGTGGTAGCCAAAAGGAAAAATGAGATTCCCGTATTGTACATCCAATCTTGAGGACAAAGAACCAAAATAAGGGGATGACCTTAAAGAAATTTAAAGGAACAGGAAACTGCTAAAGTAAAATAAATACCAAAGTAAAAAAGACAGTTGCTTCCATGGATTTTTAGCACTTACATTAGATAATATAAAATACTATTAGTGAATGAAATATTCAGTTTTGAATACTTTATGAAACATGCAACAAAGACTTCATCATGTTGTTGTGGTAATAGTGCCTTTAGTGCCACAGTTTTGGAAGTTGAAAAGAACATGTCATGAAGAAATAAACTGGGAATACTGTTCAGGCAGAGAACAGATTAGTCTACGACAGTTATAAAACACTTGCAAATTAATTTACAGCAGAAGAAAAGAAATAAACACATAATCTCATTTAGCTGAACATGCAAAGATACTGTGCAAAATACAAAAATGTATTCAAAATTTAGTTAGAGAATATTGGATACTCTCTAAACTTTTAATTTAGATTAGAGAGAGGAAATGAACCAGCATTTAACTCTAGAGAAATTACCAGCTACTCTCCAATGTAGGATGTAACATTTGGTGATAGTAAAATGCAGCATTTGACATGAGACTTTTCTGTAACACTGACTACAATACACGGTAAGTACCAAACAAACAATTTACTGGCAATGTAGAAAAGAAAAAAAAGTAAAAATGAATGGTCTTTTGCTCTTCTTTTCAATACTAAATATAATCCAAGTCGTGAATAAGGCACATCTTATTTTTACAATACATTTCCCAATGTTCCTTTTCTATAAGATTAATTTTTCTAAGTGTTACACAGATGTAGTGCTCCATACCAAGCAAAACAAGCAAAAAAACCTCCTTTGGTATCAAAATTGTGGTTTACTCATAGTAAAGTGTTTTGTGAATAAGTGCCTTTGACTTAAATTTGGTAAAAATAGGGAGACGCACTAAAGCAAAATTTGAAAAAAAAAGAAACAACAACAATGTTTTTTCGAATTATTTTAAATTATTTTTAGTATTGGTTTAAAGAATTTTAGAAATTTCCCATGCTGTTTAATTATTTTTCATTGCCAATTAATTGAAAAGGTACTATGTTACTTTACTGACAAAGTACTGACTTGCAAAGGAGAGAAATGTGTCTATAAAATAGATTTCAGTCCATCTGAGACTCATAGATCATCAAAGAGAATGAGAACATGAGGGAACCCAATTACAATTTCCATGTGGCACTGCTCCAACATACCTTAACCTATATTTTGGTCTACCCCACTCTCCTTATCCACCCCATCAAACACACACACAGATATTAAAACAATCATTGTGAAAAACACAGTTTCCAGTAAGAGCAGTTATTTTTTGGAAACAGTTTTCAGCCAAATCTCACCTACAACTTGCCTGCCAGCTGCACACATCTCTAGAAATGCAGAATTCCAAAGGGAAAAGTGACTAACATGGCGTGGTAGGGAGGGGGAACTAGGGGTGTCTGACATGTTGCTGTTGCAGGCCCAGCACCAGCACAAGGCTGGTGTCTAAGCTAGAGCTTGAATCAAAATAATTTTTCTCAAAAGAAGAAAATTTGGTATTGGTATACTGACAGTAGGAGCTTTTCAAGAACATGCTGCAAATAAATCAAACAGAACATTTTATTAATTTTGGTAATACTAGAAAGAGTAACAAATGCATTTTTGCCAGCCCCACTGTAAAAACACAGAATGATTGACTAATCAATAAGGTCAATAATGAATCTCCTCATTGACTTCAAAGACAGCAGATTCCTGTGCAAAAGCACTTTAGAGGGAAAAACTAAGCTTCAAGCTATGATGATTACTTCAAATAGTTTCACCAGTTTGTATTTTTGGAACCCTTCTGGCAATAACTTTTCCCTTTAAACCATTTCCCAAGTCACAGCTTGTTAGAAAGAATGTTAAATGAGGATATAATGTTTTGGGGAAAGGGTAGAAAACCCAAAAGCCATAAGAAATAAATAACAAATAGAAACATTGTTTTAGTGACCTATAGCCTATTAAAAATTTGTCCAGCAAATATTGTCAACCTTTTAGGATTTTGACTCCAATGATGCCTTTTGTCATGGCTTCAGGGGGCCATGTGCCTATTTCATGGGTTTGCCTTATACAAACTGGTAGGAAACCATAATAAAATTCAAATAGAGATAGAGCAGAAAAAGCACATGATCTTAAAAGTGAATAACCAAACAGCACAAAAGAAAATATTGGGAATTAAACAGATAACACACCCTGTTGCCAAAATCTGGAGGTGTAGATTGCCTCTGGATTAGTCCTCAGATTGCTGTAAAATACACCTACTAACCCTGTCACAGACTGACCACAACAAATTCAAAGTCAAATTCAAAGAGGAGTAGAGACCAAGAGAAACATTTATCATACTGTTCCACATCCAAGTATAACAACTTTCCTATACAAATTTAAAGCTTGAATGAACAGGTGCCGCATAAAAGTATGCATAAAGTATTTGTTCAAGCCCAAAGACTGGCACACAGAATTACTGCAGCATTTCAAAGGATTTGTGCTAGGAATCCAATTGCTTTTTCCTACCTATCCAGCCTCCAGTTGGAAAAATATAAGGACACTTGCTCCTTTTCAATACAGCAAATGAATAGAAACAAATACACAGTTATGCTGAACTGTCCAACAATATTTCCTTTGCCCACACAGTCAGGAGTTTTTAAGTGCAATCCAGTTTTTAAATAACACAAGACTGTAAACTGAATGTACTAGCTTGACTTTTTATTTTGAAATTTATTGAATTCCATCATTATTCAGATGAGTTTTTATAAGGATGAAAAAAGGAAAATCTGAGGCTTTTGGCTGTTCTGATTACCTTGTTAAATTACTGGCTTTGCAAAGACAGAGAAAACATAAGTGCTAAGGTTAACCACATAATTACATACCATTTCAATCTTTTTTTTTCCCCCTCCGGTTCAAAACAATCCATTACTACACAAAGTTACAGCATTTTGGAGTCAGCTGTTAGATCTGAGCTCTGGAATTCATTCATCTGAATCTTCTTGAAGTGACATTGCTTGTCAAAAATCATCAGCCAATCAAATTCTTAAACTGAAGTGAGTTGTCTTCTTAAATTAAAATGATACTGTACCCTGTTTTTTCCATACAAAAGTTGCATTGTACTTCTCTGTCAGGATCAACTTCATTTTCAGAAACTTTATCACAGTACAAGCATTTATCCCTCAATCTTCCAAAGGGTAAGGGCAAGTGGGCATGTAATTGAAATTCACGTCAATGACCTGGCATAATTTGAAGGAGTAACAAGCTAGGTGAGAATATTTCTATTGTGTTCAAAGATGTCTTCATTTTAAACCAGATGGGAAACAAAGAGGAACTCATGCCAATTTCTGAAACCTTAGTATTCCCTCTCCTGCAGCTCCCTCTTTCTTTCCTTGCTGCCAGACGTGCTCATATATTCAATCTCAGGGCAATAAATTCTGTCCTTTTTAAGAAAAAGTGGTACATAATTCTCTCTTTGATTAAGATTTTACTGTGAGGAGAAAGACAGACCTGCACAATGGTGCCTTCCCAACAACATTTTTTTTGGCACAGTTTATCCCAGCCCAAAGAAAACTTTTCCGAAATGTGAGATCCCAGCCCTTGGTCCAGCCTGCCAGAATACTGGACTTATACTCAGTATCACTTCTGAAGACACTTTTCCTCTACAGAGAGTTTACACTTAGGAATCTTATTTTGGGCAAAGCTAGAAGAGGGCCAAATTCATCAGAAGCAACAGCTGATTCTTCAAAAGGAACAGTTTAGTAATGTCTGTTCATTTAACTTGTTTCTTCAACTCTTGGTGATGAATAGAATGTTATGAGTGCAGGACTCCTATGACCAATTGCATTCTTAAACAAGAAAATAGATTACACATTTCTGGATAAATGCAACAGCAGATAAAAGGCTGAAAAGGCACAGAAGGAATAATTTGTCAAAACACAAACTAATCCACCTTTGCATCATGGGACTACAGCTGAAGACAAATCCCACTGCAAATATTAGAGGCTTGGCTGAGAAATGCAGTTATGGGCTCCTCTGGCATTCACTTTGCTCCACTGAGAGCCACATAGCCTATAGGAAAGAGGTGCTTAAAAAAGGTGTGTTGAAAGGTGAAAGTAAAAGACAATCTTAAAGACAAGATAAAAATATTTTGCTTAAAGTACAGGTACCAATCTGTTAGAGAATCCTGAAATACTCACAGCTGTAAAGCTGTAAAGATAATGCCAGACACTAAAGCCAAGTAGTAGGAGGAAGCATCAGTAAATAAATGTCAAAGAAACCGGATTATAAAATTAAACAAGAATATATATTTTAATGTCTGCAAAATGTTTCTTTCAGGAAACATTAGGCACTAATAAAGAATGCCTTCAGGCTTCTGTATCACTGGATATATCAGAGAGGTTTTTTACTAACAGTTTGGGGAGTTTATGCCTCTGGGTGCTACTGCTATGATTTCAAAATAGAATTATCTGATGCTATGTGATTTCTTGAATCATTAGTTTTCCATTTCTTCTAACTTACTTTTCGTTTTTCTTTTATTTATACACACATATACTGATACAAGCTGCCACAAAGGAATAATGAAGAGACCCCTGGAAAATAAAATATTACTCCATACTTTCTTAAAAAATATTAGACATATATATACACTGGATATCATCATCTAACATGATATACCTAATTACTATTTGCATGCCCAATTCAATTCTAATACATGTCGCAGGAGGCATTGCTGCATCCTTGCTCTGATACACGACCACCACAAGAAGGTTCTTCCCCCAGAGGGTGGCTGGACACTGGAACAGGCTCCCCCGGGAAGTGGTCACAGCACCAGCCTGGCAGAGTTCAAGAGGTGTCTGGACAATGCTCTCAGGCACATGGTGACTCTTGGGGTGTCCAGCACAGAGATAGGAGTTAGACTTGATGATCCTGATGGGTCCCTTCCTAGTCAGGATATTCTGCAATTCTAAGATTTCATCTAAAAGAAAGATCTCCTACTAAAACAGAATTGATAGACAAGAGGTAGCCAATGAGATTTAACACACATGAACAGTATTGAAGGGTCAATAAAATTACTCTTCTGAGTAAAAAAAAAAATCAGTCCTTGAATGCTAAGGCAGAAAGGATGTTCTGACTTATTACAAGATACACAGTCTACCTATAGAAATGCATTATCATTTCTTCCATATTTGTTCCCAAAAAAGGAATAGACATTTTTTTCTGAGAAATCAGTGTCATGCTGGTTCTGATCTAGCAACAGATTTTACAAACAGTCTAACTTTACTCCCCAAGACCACAGAATTTATAAGAAGTCCTAAGCAGTTTGGAGAGCTATGAAGTAATTTTGATTAGGAACAGATTTAATTTCCGGTGACTGTGTATAATACGGTATAAGATTGGGTTCAATTTTGCAGTCTCATAGGCAAGTTGAGACTCAACTCGTGACAAATTTCTTCTGAAATCAGAAAAAAGAAATAGTGGGGCTTGGGGGAACAAATAATTCTGAAGACTGTAGAGCTGCAACCAGAAAAATACTATCAAAAAGAGATGTTGAAACAAAAAAATTTAATGATTTGAAAGCCGGTATTCTAATAAGAGGCGAACTACTTTTAAAAGAGAATGAGATGAGATGAATTGATATGACCAGTACAAACATAAAATGTAACCTGAATGCAGTTAAAAGTTACATGGCAAAAGCTTCCAGCTGAGAAAGAAATGCAAGAGTAAGCAGGAAAAATCCCACGGACTTCAGCTACTTCACAAACAAAGCATGAGACATGAAGTTGGAAGGGCTACTACTCAGGTGTTTTAGGCATAAAATATATGACTATCTTTACCTATCACCAATGGTAACCAAGACCAGATACATTGCATGAAGAGTGACAACTGCAGAATGTATCAATCTGCTGTTGATTTGTTTTCCAAGCAGAGGTGACAGCAGGAAAAAGACAAGTTTGATACTCACTTTCCGTATTTCCAGTGACCATTTATATTAACAGATCCATTAACCTAAGCTCTTTATCATGACCCTTTCATTTAATTTTTAATAAAAATGATACTGGTTTTAATTGAAACAGTCTCAATTCCGAAGACAAATAATGAAAAAAAAAAAAAATTCAGTATTACCCATAAAGACACTCCAAATTTGTCTGCTGCCAGATTATTTCCATTGTCTGATGCTATTTATCAAGATTCTATAAATCCAATTGCTGCATATAAAAAAAGGAGGAATACCTTAAGGCCACATACATCTCAGTTTAGACATCATTTGGGACTTCATACTTTCCTTAATTTCTAGTCTAGACCATTGTATACAAGGAGCCACCCCAGCCAACAGTCCCATTTTCAGTGTGAAGTGTGTCTGGGAGATATTGCAAGGCTGATAATTTGTATACATCAGAGTACTGGGCACACCAAAATAAGAATAGAAAATTAGGAAATAGGTACAATTAAGGGCAGAAGGAGAAGCAGAGAGAAAGAGTCGGATTTGGTCTTTCACTTACATGTCACCATTTCCCGTTCCAACAGTGGTGTGGTTGCAGAGGCAAGTGTAAGGTTCTAGGTTCTAGGCCAAATATCATTTGTAGCAGGAGGTAATACCTTTTATTAGAGTAACTAATGGAGAAGAAAGAGATGGACAAGCTTTTGGGCAGATATGCCCTTCTCAGGCTTGCTGTTCCTCCTAGCCCTTGTGTGTTTTATTCATTTTTGTCAGATGATCAAACAGGTAAGTTTTGCGGCTCAACAGACCTAAAGAAGGGCATACATGTCCAAAGAGTTTAAACATCATTTGCTCTAATAAAAGGTAATACCTGTTGTTGTAAACCTTGCCTTGGTTTCTTTTGACATCCTGTATAAACACTGAAAATTTGCTTAAATAATTCAGATGCAAGTGAAGAAATACCTGCTTCTCCTCTTGTCTCTGCACTGTTTAGTCATGGAATGTCCAGAATCCAAAGTACCGAAATGATCTAGATACTGGCAGGATACTTCCACTTTGACAAGCACCAGGAAGTGTCAGACATTTCATGGGAAACAGTTTTCTCTTCAGATTTCCAGACTGATTTACAACTCAGGGTCAAATAAGCATTCTCATCTTCATTGGCAGTAAGAACCAAAACAGACAAACAGCTAAAGGTTCTTCTTACTTCAGTAAGAAAATAGAGAGGAGTACAGACTTTCATTTGTCTCCTCAGTGCCTTACACTGGCTAGTCTATATCATAATCGTTAATGACTTGAAATCTGAATATAGTTTGAATGAAAACATTTCAAAGCTCACAAGGCTCTGTTCCCAGTAAGTCTGGTCTCTGTATAATGAAATGCATTCCTTCTGGTCTAATGCTACAGACTTGGCAAAAGAAATGCCTTTGGTATGAGCAAAAATTCCAAACTTGAGTCTTGCAATTGCCCCTTCTAAAGGATCATTTATTGTGCATGTTGTTTATCAGCATGTGTCTGAAATGAATGCTGCTTCAATGCAAAGCAACAGGAGGTCACATTATAATTGGAATGTAATCAATAGAATTGCTTATGACTTGCTTTCCTTTCTAAAATGGCAATGCCACATCGGCTATTATATTAATGATTTTTGCATTACTAAAAAGGAGAAGAAAAAAAAAGCCTTTACAGTGAGCAGCTGATATAGTTTTCTATAACTGAAAGACCACATGAGCTAAACAAGACCCAAACAGTTCACCTTTAAAATACCAAACCATCTGGCTGGCTGTCTCATGATAAATCTTTATGATAAATGTCTTCGTTTTGATGTTACAAAGGAAACACAGATCTGCTCCATTTTGGCACAGCTGAAAACACACTGGCAACAGCAGAATAGAACTCAGATATCCAAAATAGAGAAAAAGACATTAAAAAAAATTTTTTTACTGCCTTTTATCAGATATACAGCTTTAGGTCAGTTTGTGGATGTGCAACTAGTAGTCCTGAGTTTTCCAAAGAAGCCTTTGGAGCATGTTTTTTTGCTGTTTGATTTTGGTAGGAATTTGATTTTTAGGGTCTTTTTTAGTTTCTTTTTAATCTCTGTATTTCCATCTTCATCCAGACAAAGCAGAAAGCTTGAAATAGGCATGACAGAAATTGCAACGTCCTTTGGTAACTCAATTCATATTCCGTCAGTGTGTCGTGGTTATTAAGGATAAATTAAAATAGACTGGAAAATCGGAAGGGGTACAGCACAGATGATAATCACCGACTCACAGAATGGGTCAAGTTTGAAGGACCTACAGTGGGGTCATCTACCACAACCTTCCTGCTCAGGCAGGGCCATCCCAGAGCACACAGCACGGGACTGTTTCCAGACAGTCCTTGAACATCTCCAGTGAGGGAGACTCCACAGCCTCTCTGGGCAACCTGTTCCAGTGCTTGGTCACCTCCACAGTAAAGAAATTCTTCCTCATGCTCAGGTGGAACTTCCTCTGCATCAGCTTCTGCCCACCTTGTCTTGTCCTATTTCCCAGCACCCCTGAGCAGAGCCTGGATCCACCCTTTTCATACCCTCCCATCAGATACTTAGAGACACTGATGAGGAATAAAAAGAGCTCCATTTCTATGCAGAAAAAAAAAAAGCCATACAAACTTTACCGTAATCGAGCATAAAACTTCCACCCTTACCCAAAGGTAAAAAATAAGCTTTGGTATAGAATTTGTACTATTTTTTCATGCCAATATTTCTAATACAGAAGAGGGCAAATATTGAACCTTCTATTCACACCAACTAATGACATCTAAAAATGTCAAATGCACCTTAAAGAATCAGAGGGAACTTTCAATTAAAATTTTTAAAAACATAAAAATTAAAAATAAGTTAGTGAAAGTTTGGTAAAAAAACCCCTTTTTTCTTTCAATATTTTCACCAACATTTATTGCATTTCTATGGACTGGGAAAAGTATTCCTGCTTCCTCTCACTGTTTAGCCAAAGCTATAAGTAATTTCTCAAATCTCTCTGTAATGTCTCAGGCATTTGTATGATCAGCTCTGAATTCCCTCTTCTTACTTATTGACCTTTGATGGCTAAAGTCCATTTCAATGTAAAGTTTCTGTAACCAAATTTGAAGGCTTTTCTCCAGGTAATAACATTGCAGCTTTTCCCAGTACTCAGCTTCTGCCTTTACATCACTCAATTTCTTTCCATTTCCTCATTTTACATAGTATACACAACCATCCCAGTGATAATTCTGTCTCCTTTCATTAGACAGTTACATAATTTTTTTGGCCAGTGATCCACATTATTTTCACCTTTCTTCAAGAGTTCTGTCTGGTAGGCCCTGCATTATTTTCTTTTTCGCTTACTCCCCATCTGTTTCTGGATATCAGTTTTATTTTTCTGATTCCATTCTACTGTTCAGCTATTCATCAGTACTGAAAGATGTGGATGATTCTTCTGTGCTCCTGCTTATATACACAGTATTTAATTATTCACAGACGCACTGCCTCCTATCCAACCCACACCCTTCTTTTTACTCAGCAGAGACAAAACAAGTATCCTTTATTTAACACTTCTATTTGTGCAAAGGCAATTTTCCTAGACATCCGACCATTTTCATTAGCATATATTGAACTCCTAACAGGCTACAGCTACTCTTCAAATAAGTTACTCCAGTTATTATTACATTTGGATCTCCATTTACAGATGGTAAAGCAAGGGTTACATATGTCCAGTCCCCAACTCATATGCTTTTATTTTCCTGTCCTATCATATTGTAAACCTCTAATTTTCCTATTTACTCTCACATATATCAGTGGGTGTCATGACACAAACATGCACTTTCTAGGGTGGTCTCTGTGAATCTATTTGCACCATTCACTTTTTCCTAAAATTTTAGTTTGCATTGCTTTCAATATTATTTTTAGCCTGTTTAGTACTCCTATGTCCTCACAAATAATGTTTCCCATAATCAACAAAATATCATAAGAGGCTCCTAGCATCACTCAAATCCTGCATTAAGGATTAGGATGACAAGTGATAAAAGACAGAATTAACGTGGGTTTTGGCAGAGACAGAGAGAAGCGGAGCTACAGGGCTGGACTAAGCAAATGCCATCAAGACAAAAGGTTTTGGGGCAAATCTAGAGGGTCCATAACTAAAAGGTGTAGTTTGCACTACTTTAGCATTCAGAAATATTGAAACAGGCATATGGACAAGAGTGCAAACGATTTAGGCAGCGTCTGGGATTTCGCAAGATGATCCACTCAGGTCCCCATCATTTATTTCTACTTTTCCTTTGGATCCAAGTTCAGAATTCAATATGCACTTCACACTCAGTTCTTGTTCATCCAAATGATATTGAAGCATTCTAGCAGGAAGCACATAATATCACAATTTGACTGAAGTTATCTTACTACTAGCTTTGTGTGTACTGTTGTTTTGGGAATTCCATCCAGCAGAAGGTAGTAGAGAATTGAATCACATCTCTTTCACTTCTCAATTTGAATTTCATGGTGTATGCCATGTGGGTAAATACCTAACATCTCTCAGCAAACTACAATGGGATAACTCCTTAGGGAGATGAAGCCATTACCCTGTTTCAGTGATTACAGCATGCCCGTGCAAGCTGTAATCTTAACGGCAAGACACGTTTTCCTCAGCAATTACTAGAATATCGACAGGAGATCAATGTTCATATTGATGCTCTTTGATAAAATTCACATTTTTATCTTATTGTAAAGATTTTTGCTATTTCATTTGCTTCAGAACCCAGTCTAACTTTTAGTATCCACACTACGTGTTGCTGTTTAACGCCAGCCAGAAACTAAGCACCACACAGCCACTCCATCCCTCCCTTTGTGTAATGAGGAGAATCTGGGAAAAATAAAAGTAAAACTCATGGGCTGAGATAACAACAGTTTAGTAATTGAAATAAAGTCAGATATAATAATAATAATAGTAATGATAAGAAGAGAAGAGATGAATAAAACCTCTGGACCAATAAGCAGCCAGTCCCCCAGCAGTGGTCAGCCCCTCCCTGCCAAATTCTTCCCTGTTTCTATACTGAGCAGGACATTCCATGGTATGAAATATCCCTTTGGCCAGGTCAGCTGTCCTGGCTGTGCTCTCTCCCAGCTTCTTCTGTACCTTCTCACTAGCAGAGCAGAGGAAACTGAAAACTCCTTGACTTAGGGTCAGCACCACTGACCAACAATTAAAATACCAGTGTTTTATCAACATTATTCTCATACTGAAAGCAAAACACAGCATTGAACCAGCTACTAGGAAGAAAATTAACTCTATTCCAGCCAAAATCAGGAGACTGTGTTAGACTTCCAGGTAGACTTTTGAATATTTTATGAAATGCTCAATACATTGCATCTTTTATAGGCATCATTACTCACAAGTGGGAAAAATTATTAGCGAAATATAGAACTTGATTTTTTTCATATTTGCAGCTAACAAGTTACATTTACTGAAATATCTATTGTAAGTCTTTTACTAATATTTGATCACTTTGCCTTCCATCAATCCCTCTAGCAGTTCTCTAAAAATCCTGAGAAATGAATGACAGAATGAACTGCACAGCAGAACTATGTTAATAGTTTAGACCACAAAAACCCATGAGATTAACAAATCCCCATTGAGGGGGAAAAATGCCAGCAAAACTCAAAAAAACCCCAACAAAAGAAACAATCAAAAAAAATCCCACAACCAAATAGCTCAGCATTTAGAGCTGAAGATTAATTTTCACTTTGTTTTGTTTCACCAAGATCTTGAAGTTCTTCACTAAAGTATTTTTTGTGGATTAGAACTCAGCACAGTAGCTGGACGACAAAATGCCTTTTCAGTACAAAACATACCAAGAGAATAACTTCTTAAGTGTTCTAAACCTAAGCTTATTTATGCTTATTATCAAACTTAAAATCCACTATGAATATAATTTCCTCTCATAATGTAATAAATAGACATTGTACCATTGTAATAATTAGTGTGATAACTATTTATTATGCTACTATATGAAGGACATATTTTAAATTACCCTTATCTTAATACTCTCATCCTTAAGAAGATAAAAGCCAAAGCAAATTACTGTGAACATTTGTAGTGTAACTGGGAAACAACTTAAATCTTTCCCCTACACCAAAAACATAAAGCCAAGTGAAACCCCAAACGGTGGTCAAAAGATTTTTTTTTTTTTAGTGTGATAATAGCGTAGAAATACCAGAAAAAATCCAGAACTTCTCTTGTTTCAAATGATGCCTTCGTATGATAAATTTCTTACACCCAGGGTATTTTCAAGATTGAGAAAGATCCCTTCAAATGTTTGGACTATAATTTTAGAATTTTTGAAAAAAATCTTCAGCAAGAGAACAGCTCAAAGTTTTATATAAACTTTATTTTTTTTTATTCTAAGTTCAATTTTTACCATTTATTGATTTGATTGTTTAAAAATCTTCATTATTTGCATCCTTAATGTAACTGACCTTGATATTATTGCATTTAATGTCCTAAGCACTACTATAATTAAAACTTAAATGGTTTTGAAAATTTCAAACACTACATTAGAACTTTCATTTTTAAAATGGCAGATGAGGACAAGAAATACACTCCTAGAAAGTTCAGCTTTCATTCTCTTCCTAAATCAAGAGTACTTAAGTACCCAACTTTTCCCTGGAGCTGTTAGCCCCAGCTCCATGAAGTTCTGTGGAGTGAGCAGACCTACAGCACATTCACAGTAAGCTGATCTGGACGTGAGCAGCAGGTCCAGACTTTAAGTGTTAACATTATAGCACATTTACACAGCTAAGTCTTTGCCCGTTCATGAAGGACTCATGGGAAAAAGAAAAGCCAGGAACAGGCTGTCACTGCCAGAACAATCCGGGGCTGCAGCATACTCCATGCCAGCACCGGAGGGGCTCCTGAGGAAGGGAGCAGCCAGAAACGGAGCAGAGGATGGACAAATTGGTCTAGCAGGCCACATACAGCTGCAGGCATCGTTTGGGTACCCCTGCTGGAAATCATAAAAGTCTATAAGCTTCATGAAATAAGCACTATTACATTCACAGTGGAGTGTATCACAGTATTGTTACCCGAGATGTTGCTATTTCAGATCAAGCAGGGAAGGGTATATTATTTCTTTGACAAGTTATATACAGATCAAGAACATAAACAATGAGTAATAAACATCAACCTTAACCATACTTTTCGCATTCATTTCTTGTAAGTAAGAATGCTGGAAAGAGCACAACTCACTCCTGAAGGTATCTCTGTTTTGCTCTCTGCAGATGTTGACAGAACGTTCCCCCTCACTTTCCAGTGGTGATGGTTGCAGTAGGACTTGAAACTTCAAATGCCTCATCTGTCCATTCTTCCTTGGAAAATAAAAGTGCTAGTCATAGCTCCTGCTTAGCCGGGTGATAGAAGGTGATAATCCTTTCTGGAATGTCACACTTAATATCTACTTTGGGCATGACAATCAGTAAATTCCAAGAAGATTAGCATTGCAGAATCCACTAAAAGAAAACTTCGCTATGGCAAGATGGAAGCCCAAGGATAAAATTAATAAAACTGTATAGAAACATTTTTTTAAATTATCAACTTTTTCTCCAATCCATTTCTCCTATCAGCAAGCTTCTAGTAAGATTTCACACAGATGAAATTTCTACCAAATAATGGAGTGTTTTCTGAAAACTGCAAGGCAAGCAGGAAGCCTGGTAATACAGCATGTAGATTTATCATGATACTTAGTATTAGTTATAACAGTAAATACATATTCAATCATTATGCAAAAGCTTCCAGTCAGGAATAGAGAGATGTGGCAGAAGTGGAAGGAAAAGGACTCTCTCTAATGAAAGATTGCTGACATTCTGCCACTAATTAGTTATGTGAAAACATTCCACAGGAATTCAGAGTAACAGTAAAGACCCCTTTTGTATTTTTTTAAATACACTGGATTAAAATTTAATGCCTAAAAGAAAAGTTCTTCCTGAACACAAATCAGAGCTCTCTAAATTTTAGTTTCTTCCTTGCAGATTAATAACTCAGTTGAGTATTTCCTGCACTTATTGATGGAAACTCATGTTAGAAATATTGGCAGCATAAAGCCAAGATTTCCTATAATGTCCCAAATTAGTTGGCTACCACAGGTTTATGGATTATTAATGCATCTCCTGTTGGCATTCTGCCTTATACCATTTTTCATTGAAATATTAAACCAAATTCAATCTTTTCTAGATTTTTAGTAACATAAAGCTTGCAAACAGCATTAACCCCAGTTCCAAGAGTCTCTCATTCAATAAGTCTTTTAGGCATATGCTTAAAATCATCCATATTCAGCAAAAGACAAAAGCATATAATGGAATCTAGGTGACAGTTCAGATGTTTTGCTGAATTAGGGTAAGTAATGTAATTATTCCTATTAAATAAAAAATGCGCCACAATAAGAGGGATCAGCTTTTAAATAATGTTTATATTAGTAAACAGAATTCATTCTTTTCAACTGAAACAATTTAGATAATTAAGCATGAACATTCATAACTCTGTTTTTGTAATTAGGAAATAAAGCTTTTCTTGTCATTCAGACAAACTGTAGGATTGAATATTAGGATACTAGGTGGAAACTTTACCTAATAGCATCTCACTGCTAAAAAATTGTAAATTCACAATTAATTTTTTTTTTTGTCTGAAGTGCTTTCTAGATCATGAAAAAGAACAACTACATACAACAAAAGAAGGTATCCATGTTTTGTTTAACAAGAGTGCCTGGTGAGATTAAGTAAGACAATAGAATTAAAACACATTACATATGTATACCAACAGAACTTAGCCTCATTACTCATGGAAAGCTCAGTAAAGTACCAATAGTTATTCTTATGAAATAATTATCACCGTATTATTTAAAATTAAAAACTGAAATATGAATATAATTTATAAATGATAGCATTTTACCTCTTTCATATTTGAAAATCCAAAGATACTAGCAAACAGTTTAGGGAGGTTAAATTGTTACCCTAACAATCTCTGCCTGATGAAACAAAAAGGCAGCAACATTCCTTCCAGATGTGCAATAAGAAGAGAGAGTCACTCTGTTCCCAGAGGATGCAAAAACTCAGAATTTCAAAGGCTGATGCCAGGAAGGCTTGCCAGATATACTTCACAAAAAATGTTTGATGAATTATTATGGTGAGCATCAACTTTTCAGATAAATGACTGAAAATAAACTAGTTTAAATCTCAATGGAGTGTATAAATTTCCTTTTTGCTTTGGGAACTTGAAGTATGGAGAAAGCTGTTGACCATTCCACCTCTCACTGGAACTAACAACATTTTACTAAAAATGTGTTGCTTTCCAAATTTCCTTTACTTGTAGCTCAATAAATTTAGTCAGAGAGGAAAGATATCCAAAAAAATCTTACACAAAAGTATGACAACCAAGTGATTTGGAAACTGCCTGAATCTGTACAATGTGTAAGAGGGAAATCACTGATCTGCAATGTTAAACACATAACTAACAATCTCTGCTAAAACTTTATGAAAAGAAAGGAAGCTGCAAAACATGAGTCCAGTGTTGATTATCATATAGACATTCTAAACAAACCTGATTACAGCATGGGCTGTGAATAAATATTGACATGCATAAAAATTTAAAAATCATCAGAGTAGAAGCATTTATCTGAAAAAAAAATCTTCTGTAATAGAGCAGAAGCAACGAGTAAGAAGCTTTTAAATTCTGAACCGTGAAAGCTCATCTTACACTTTCTCCTACACTTGCAGGTATTGGAAAAGCTACCCTCCACTCTAGCTCTAGAATCTCCATGCAATTCCATGACTGTAAAGGAAGAAAGATATGAAGTATTTTTCTTTTTGACTGATGAGGACAAACTAGGAAAGAACTTTCAAGATTGTTGTAAGAATTGGCCAGCAATCACACAGCTTCATTTCGCATGCCCACAGTGATCAAAAAGGATTTCTCAATGAACAACCAAAATAATTACAACTTCAGAACAGACTTCAGAATAGCATTATCAGCCACGAAGGAGTCAGAAGCAATAGGAAAAAAAGTGTGATCAGGAAAAATCTAAAAATAAAGTACTTCTTCCAAATAGTGCAGACTTTTTATGTTTCTGCCTTCATCTTCCTTCTCTTGCCCCCTTCATGCTCCTAAATATTTCTGGGATTATTCAAATTGCCTAAATAAAATTCATGCATAAGAAACTCTTTTGCCTAAATACATGAGGGCTTATTACCACATTTCTTTGCTGGCACAAAATCTGAGAAAAGCCTCAAGGTGCAAATGATCTGCAGTCTATTTAACATCATGGTTATTTATTTTTATGGGCACTCATTATTACTCTTTACCCTAAATTATAGGTACATTCCTGGCTCCATTTCCCACTATTCCATAATCTTTATAATAATACGGGTTTTCAGATTTCCAAACCCTCCTCAATACCTCATCAATCAAAAATGCATGCAACATCCACTATTTGTTATACTGGGCAGAGAGAGCAAACCATGGAACCGCAGCTTGGAGCCCAGATAAAGACTTTACTCATGTCCCAGGACTGGGATACATGCCATAGCTTTGGTAGCATTTACTAAGAAAACCTGTTTTGCAATATCTCAAACAGAGTCTTTGCATACAAACTGATATGCACTGAATTAGTGTTTAAATACCACAGTTCCTATTTTATTATGGATTATGTGCTGAACTAGTTCTGTCAAGTTTAGAACAGTATGCCATAATTTTGACTAAATCTAAGCCCATGCATCTTTTTCCATGGAAACAGTATTACAAGCATGCCCATTTCTCCCATCACAGAAAATTTTCATGAATATTTCGATAAACAGCTGATATGCTATAGTCATTTACAGCCACAATAGCACCAGTTTGAGCAAAGAAATGACAGCACCAGAAGTGATCACATAACACTTAATTTTGTGGATCATTTCAATTTTTGGGCTTACGGGACAGGAAAAAAAAAACTTGTGCCTTGATGAAAAAGCCCTTGGCTTACTAATCATGTACCCATTAAAGCTGAGCTGGGCTGCTGTCACTGTCTTCACAATACCTTCAGAAAGGAGTGGGTTTGACCAGGCAAAACAATAAGGTAATGCTCCTTTCCTGAAACTGTGTTTTGTAATTACTAAAAGGAAAAACTGTTACAAAAAAGGGATCTGTTAGTAAAAGTCAAGTCTTTTTAATGACATTGTATCATACATGCAAATTAAAATAATTTATTAAAATGCAAATTTTACATCACCGAAACACTCCCCCAACAATCCACTACAGATGAGATTCTCCTAGAAAGATCTGTATGATTTAGAAGAAACTAGCCTCTATAGCCTACTTTGAAAATTGTATATTATCTGCATTGAAGGCTCCTTGATGTGCTGAGGAAGTTAATGATTTCCAGTACCCAGCACTGTTAATTCTCACCTGCCACTCTACATTCCTCCTCACCTGTTTCCTTTATTTTGTAGTTCATGAGATTTATTCATCAAGATTTTTATTGAACTGTGCAGGCTTCAATGAGTATAGAGTGTTTCTGGCCAAGCTTAACTATGCTCTTTTTATGGGAAGACTTAAAAATTATACAAATATATTGACAGATTGCAAAAATAGAAGATAAGTGACAAGGGCAAGTCAGAACGATCCAGACAGGAGAACTAATCCCTGATAACATGAAAACAAACTTTGTGGATAGCGATGATAAATTACATATCATTAAAATTATCTAGGAAGCATGTAGGCCTCTGACATGAGTACTTTTATTGGAAAGGGCGTTCTAGTTACTGAATCTGCAGTCAAAGAAATGAGATACTTAAAACCATACAGTGCCATGCACCTTTTGGCTAAACCACTGTACACGGTGCTTTCTGCCTCACCTTCTCAAATATGAAAGTAAGGAAAACAATTTTTTTTTCTACCTATTATTCACTGCCTATCTTTTCCATTAACTAAGTAAATGCATCAGGCCATGGATAACTTCTTGCTACACATATGCTTGACAAAAGGCCCATAAAAGACTTCAGCATTCTCAAATAAGATGACAATAACACTGTAAGAGAAAAATGCTCCCGTTTATACATTCATAAGGAGAAATCATAACATCCTCAGGGACAGCAAATGACACCTAGCAGTATCCTGAACTTTTCTACAGATTAGCATACATTTCATTAAAATTCTTCTTGTGTTTCAGTAAGAAACACTGACTTTTCAGGAGAAATGCCATTTACAACAATAACAGATAAAAATATATAAATAAAATGAAATTCTGTAAGGCCTGCAATAATCCTGCTCTAAAAGCAGCATAAATTCCTTTGGTTTTTTCCTCACCTCTTAGAACCACCTCTCTGTTGTTAAACAGAGGGGAAAAAAGGGGTGAGGACTCAAGATGACAAAAGAAAAGGCAAGTCTCTCATGAACTTCACTAAGTAACCCTTGCGTATTATGTTCACCTGAGTCAAGGATGCCTCTAACTCAGTACTACCACAAATATTCAGACAGATTCTGAGCCACGGTGGGTTGAAGTCAAGAAAAGGAAACACATCCCATGAGCAGAATTACTAAATCTTTCTCTAAACAAAGACTGGAGACGGCAGGTGCCAGACCCTTTGTTAATTGTGCCCCAAGGCTCTAAAGCTCCCTGCCTTATGACATTAGATCAAGCTCTCTTCCTTCCCTGCTTTCAAAATTCCCATTCTTTCAAGCTTATTCACTTGCTTAGCCAATCTCCACAGACTGTCTCTGGGCACTTACAATGCAATAATCTACATAAAAGATACTTCATAAATGCAGATTGCTTTGTTAATCAGAATCTTCTCACTCCCTCTGGTTTGTTACCCAAAGGAGCTCTTCAACCCTTTTCGAGTGTTCTTAAACTTTGCTTGGTTTTTTGTTACGTATTAAGCACCACAGTAACAGAATATGAAAAAAATGAATTAAAAATCTTAATTCAACTGTGAAACAAGTGAGTTAGAGGAGGTTTTATAATGGCTCAAAAGCACACACCAACTCATTAAGTGCCACCCTAATATTTCCTGGGTTATTCAAACAACCTGTGTGATTGACCTTAAAGTTCCTCTGGTTTTTCATACTCACATGTAATTTCTTCCACGTTGATAAGAGAGAACAGTCAATTCTGCTTGTCTAGGCTTATCACAGAGTATTAGAGTTACATGAGGGAAAAGGTAAAAGCACAAGTTGACTAATGAAATCTGTGAGAATGTGCTTTTTGTCTAAATATTGGAGTGATTGTCAAGGAGACAGAAGCTCTGACTGTATTTCACCGTCAAATTATGATTGTCATTGTTCACAGACTAAAAGAAATCTGACAGCCATCCTAAGATTTAAGATTCTTAAGTATCTTTTCAATGACATATTTCAGTGCATGTGATTACTGAAATTACAACATGATCTATTTCACACTGCCCCCCTTCCCCTTCTAATTTAAACATGTTATCTATCAAGCTCTCATTAGAGAGGTTAAATTTTATCAAGCTATTCTTAAGCAACTCCAAGTCTACTTTCAAATCAAAAATCACCAAAACAGTAGTACTGATGATGATCAATCAAAACATTTAAACTGCTTCACAAGAGGAGCAGAAAGTTTGCATATGTCTTGGAGAGAATTCACCCATATACTTCTGTTCATTCAGCTGCCATGTAGAGCTTGGCAAACGAGATCAAAATACACAAAACCAATATTTGTATAAAGGCATTGTAGTATCTATAAACTGGCACTACAGGTAAAGTTCATACTTATGAGGAAGTAATTCTCTGAGTTACTCTCCTGTTACTCTCAACAAACTTTCAAGCTGCTGGGAGCTACACTTTAGGACATGGTACGAAACTGACATATTGTCTGTGATGCTCAAAAAAATCTGTGCCCAGTTGACGTGTTTTGCCTATAGGAAAGTGAATTTTAGACCCTTCCACACTGACCTAAATTTGCTCCCAAGATGCCTGAACTTAATAATAAGGAGTAGAGCTGTAGTTCAGTGAGTAGGTGAAGGTGCTTTCCTCAGCTCAGAGACAATACAGAAAGTATATTACATGTGTGCATGCACACAACCTCACATTCTCCAAGATTCTAAATTAATAGTACAGAAATGCTGCTTAGCATTTGATTCGGAATGAATTTATGAGAAGTATCAAAACAGCAATAACTCACCACATATGACATCATAACCTCCTCATGGATATGTATCTTGTTTCTCTCTCCCTCAACATTTCATTACCCTGCAAGTGAAGACTTGGCTGAAAATCTGAAAAGCCTCATCATATATCCAGCCACATGTGCACGGCTAAAACACCTGCAGGCAGTTGTTTTAAAGCATAGAGATGTCTAGCATGTGTATGGATTTCCTCCCCATAATCTGTGCAGGTTTAACTACAACCACAGGGAGAAATTACCTAGTGATTCCCCTCTTGTACCAACATATTTTCTTCGAACACAGTATTTCTAACCTAAAGATTAGAGAAACCCTTCTTTAGACTGATCAAAAAATCTTTTCTATTAAGCTTATGAGATTTGGGAATGGCTTTTCATTTCACTCTTTGCTCCATCACCATACTTAAAAAATACTTCCAATGAAAGGTAGTTTGAACTTCACAGATCAGAACTTGCTCTTGCACCTTTATTTATTTAAAAGCATTTTCTGAAGAAGGTCCCATTAACATTCAGTGTTATCAGAATAATTCTGTTTTAATTTTAAACAACTCATATTACATGAGCTACAATAGTTATACAGATTTTAAAATTGGGTTCCCTACTGCCATGACCTGATTTCAGGAATCGGATGCTCTTTGCCTTCCCAAATTCTCTAAATGAGATTAAAGTGATGTACAACTTTTTAACCTACCTTAGAAACTGGCATCTTCTAAAATTGCTGCAGAATAGCTCTACATTTGGTCTCTCACATACATAAGAACAAATCCTGAACAGCCCACAGGACTTCAGAGCAGCAGTATCAATGCTTTCGCTTTCCTGCCTGTGCTAGTGAAAAACAGAAGGAGAGAGCAAGACTTGACTCCCTGGTGAAACACTCTAGCTCCTTTAGGTGGGACATTTACAAAAAAAAAAAAAAAAATTTTAGATCCTAAATATTAATCTGTCAGGAAAATCCTCTCTCTCCATTCAGGATGGATGATTTGAGGTTACAAGGGCATTCCTGCTTGTGAAAAAAACATTCCTTTTCTTACATACATCTTCCACTCAGTGCATTCCCAGATACCATATCAACCACAGCAAGCTGGCATCTATTCTCACTGACAAAGTCACTTCTAGAACTCTTTGAAATTTTCTTTTTACTCTGCAAAACATACCGCCATCTTGCATTTTTTCTTTATTTATTTGCTAATCTGTAGTCTGTTTTAGCTTGTGGTAACAACTTCTGCCTGAATTCCTGAGTTATGGCTCCTACATCTCCTAAATGAATGCCATCTCCAAACCTTGCAATGATTTTAACTAGTTCATTTCATCCAGAAATTTTGTCTGAAGGGCTATCTTCCCTAAATATGCAGAGAACAGGAAAAAAAAACCCAAACAAATTTTTATTAAGGGTTGGCAGGATAAAAGAATTAACAGACATTAACAATATGTCAAACTCACTCTCATTTGTGGCATCTCCTGATGTTCTAATTCTTCTCATAATATTCTCATGATGTTCTATTTTGTCTCATTCTCTTATGAATAAAGCCATTATACTCCTTTATACAAACAGATTTTTCAACACAAAAAAATTAATTTAGCTGACAGCTTCTCTTTCACTATTACTAAACTCACCTTGGTAAAGGAATTACTTTTTAACAGTGGAACAAAAGTGAATAGGAGACAACAGCAAAGGGACTCCTTCAGCTATCCTCCACATTTCTACTGCCATTGTTATCTAGCATCAGATTACAGGGCAGAGGTAAACTTTACATCCACAATTATCATCTGAGTGGATGGATACATATCTCCTTTTTACCTTACTGTAATTTCACCTGGTATTTCTTTTTCTTGACATATCACGTACTTTACATCAGTAATGGCTGGCATTTGACAGCACCAAATTGCTTCCAAATGATATAACAGCTTATACTTAATCTATTTATTCTAAGTTGCTCTCTTTTTTCGCCTCATGAGTTTTATCATTCAATCCTTTTAAGACAGACACGATCTGCCAAATTAATTAATTATTTGGATTTGGGAGGGGTGGTAGGGTGCATTTAGTTTAGTGAGTCTGGAGGGGGTGTTTGCCAGCCTCTTGGCTTTAAGACAGATTCCAGTTCTTCCACTGGGCCCCAAGGGATTATTTCCGTTGAGCCCACTCCTTTTATTTCATGGAAACAAAATTTACTGTTAAGACTGGCTGCTCCCACTGACAGTTCAGCAAAAAAACTGTCCAGAACTTGCTGCACTCCTGTGAGGAAAAGGTAGAGCTGGGATAGAGGTAGTTTTTCTAAGCACAACTGACTAAAGCTACCACAGTCGCTGCTCCTGCGGTGGTCAGGGCAGAGGAAGCCGAGTAACTGTGGGGAAATCCAGCACACTGGTGTGGTAGCCCTGCAATTTTGGTACACACATATTCTAACTCCTCTCAGGCAAGATGGGAACACTAATCTAGCTCTTCATTAACTGTGAGAAGCCACGTCTAGTAACAGAAACTGTTTTGAAAGAGGCAACTTGGGCCGTGAGCTCTTTCCACGTTTCTCTACACGGCCCAACATTGAGGAAAAGTGAAAAAACAAATCAGAGATTGCAGTCTTGTTTGGTCTTTAAGTAGACATCAGAAGGTTGCCTGCACCCCCCTCTGTAAGCATTCCTGTGAAAGGACTCATATTCACCAGCCTTACATTTTTTCAGCCTACTGTGCTAAATATCATCATTGCAATTGGAGGCATTCTAACAGAACTGCAATACAAATCTGTTTCACTTGAGAAGCAAAGCTTACGGTTCCTTAGGTTTTATAACACAGCGCTTAGTACAAATTCACTGAATTTTTCCAATGCTTCACTATGTGATTTTAGGAGCCTATTTTCCCCAGTGGCACGCAAGTACTAAAATTGCACTACATTGCATTTTGCTCTCAGTGGGTGGGAAAGTGCATACTCAATGGGTTATTTTCCATTCTTTATTTCAGTTTTATGCAGCCACAGGTGGGGGGTCTTTCAGGTGGCTGCCTAGGTTTACTAAGCATTTTAGAGTAATAGACAAAAAGGGTCTTACAAAACATATCAGTATTGTCAATTACACAGTAAAGGAAATTAATTCTATGTAAATAGAAACAACTTTCAAAATATCTCAGACTGTAAAAGGTAGCACAACGAATATCAACAAAAAAGGGATCAGCCATCCTCTGTTTGGTAAGGGACACAAAACAATTGTGCTTGTTTACACTTATTATTTACTTCTCTGTCTCCTCCCTTTCTTCTCCCCAGGTGTGATCTCTCTGCTTAAGGGCATACAAAGTTAGTGAAGGATGTCATGGGGCTTCCTATCATTTACTTTTCTTACGATGAGGTTATTAACAGACCACAAAAATATCACAAAAGAGGAAAAAAAGGGAAGCCATCAACCTACTTATCATTTGCTTTCAGAGCTCTGCAAGGAACTTTGATCAGTAAATATATCATTAGTTCATGAATACAGATATTCATATCTGGTAAAAAGTTGACAGCTCTCTTCTTGCACAAGATCATGCAATGAAGTCCTATGAAATTACCCCTTTCTTTCCTGGAGTCAAATTTAAAAAAGGACCCTTCACCCACTTCTAGCACAGCACACACTCTGAACAACGAAATGCAAAATACATTGCATCGTAGATGTTACAGCAAGATGTGCACGCTATAAAGAACAAACACACAAGGGGATAAAACAGTTTCACTGCTGTTATGCAGCTGGCTGCCCTTCTGACAGTGCAGGAAATTTCTTCCCTCCCCCAGTTTTTAAAGCAGGCTTCTACATGTTTTGACTATGTGGGAATTAATGTTTTTTCAGATGGCACCCACATCCTCTTCATTCAGGTCAGTAACATCAACTATAGGGCAGTGGCCAAAGTCACACGAGTGTTCCATCCATTCTATCCTGCTAAACAGTCTAAATTCTCAGAGAAACACAGCTCAAAATGGAATGGCCAAATTATTTTAATCATGAGATACATGAAGAACAGAGAACAATATTCAGGTGCAGTACTAGTTTCTGTGTGCATGTCATTTTCTCAATAGACACAAGCTATTTAAAAACGGAGACGAACAAACGCAAAAATAAGATTCTATGTCCCATATGTTCAAAGGCCTATATTTGTGCATCGGAAATAGAGAGCAGCCCAGCAGACAAATTAGCTTTCTTAAATAATGATCCTGGTCTGTAAAATATTTTGTGACCGTACAGCAATATCTCAGATGACATCAAGCAGTTTTATCTGCAAAAGCAAGAGTCTCCTGAAATTTTCCTCAAAAACTACAATAAATGTAACAATTAAAATTTACATTTTCATTACAGATTCTAATTTTGGGGAGAAAACACCATCTTTCACATTTCCAGCATTTGCTACACAGACCCTTAGCATGGGGCAGATTTTTACTGCCTCTGGAATTAAAACATGCTCATGTGAAAAAATATACAAATGGAACATGCACCATAAATTTTTTTTTCTTTTTTTTTTCTTTTTTCTTTAATCAATAATATAAAGCTTTATCCTGTCTGTACTACAGAACAGTACAGGCTGTATGGAATATATCAACACGTGTCTATATGTTATTAAAAACAGTAAATTCCCATTTAAACAAGGGCTGCAATCTGTGCACTAAACACTCATTAATGGTTATGAATCAAAAAAAAAGGGGGGGACTTGCAGCAGGTGTGCATATCTATGAATTTCAATACATTGTAAAACTGTCTGTAGCCAACAGCTTCATCATTTGGCCTTTCTGAGCTTGGAGACAGGCAATTTTTCATGATTTTACTATTTCTGGCCAAACAAAAAGTTTTTAATTAAATATACCACATGATTCCAGATGTTTGTTTATTTGTTCCAATGAGGCCATAAAAACGCCTGAATGATAAAATTGGAGGAGTCCTGCAAAAACAGGCTAGACTAGAGTGCTAAGTAAACATGGGGACCTCTCAGGAGACTGTATGTGCACAGCACTGGTGTGCTTTGAACCCAATTTCTCTGGAAGAGCTGTAATACTGTGGCTGATGACTGGACTTCTTTATTGTAAAATATTATAAGGCCAAGTGGCAAATTTACTGGACTTTTTTTCCTTTGTCAGTTGGAGGCACACTGCATCATTAGTTCTCCTGCATATCCAAAGAAGATTTTAGGTAGGCTTATGGGTTTGGGTCCCAAGTTTCCACTTATAGAAGCCAGTGTTTTCTATATATTTCTGCCACTTTATAGTCATCCTGCTTGAGCATTCTTATGGTTTCTTCTTGCCAGCATGACAAAATGAGCTATGTTGTGAAATATCAGACACTCTCTAGTCTACCAAAAATATGAAGTTACAGTTTTTTCCCTCATTAATCACATTGCCTCTGATGTGACACTTGTATGGGTGACTTGGGCCTAGACTGCTAGTTTTGGCAAATATAGAAAAAGTTACAATGAAAAACCTCAGAATGACAAAAATATGGAAAATGGTCAGGTCTTCAACAGTCAGATCGGGGAATGTGCCCTGTGGAAAAATGAAAGTCTTTATAATATTTGGAAAAAAAATTTTGACAATTATGGAAGGCTGCCTGAGTCTTAGACTACTAACTCCCATTAGACACAGAACAGGAATTTTGTGCCCAACGTCTGAGATAGTTAATAATATTTTAATCTAAATTTGACTAACCACTTAATTACTCTTTTTGCCTTTTAAAATTTTCTTGCACAGAAACACACATATTTTATTCCCACAGAGACATAGCACACCAGGAAGTGATCCTCTTAGAACTTCTGGTCAGCTTGATCACATCCTTTGGGTTCAGTTTCAAACCACAGAACACAGAGAAGGCTCACAAATTAAAATATGCTGTCATTTGAAACCAAATCTTAACTTTTCTGGCCATCAAGAAAGACTTTACACAAAACTGCAAGTCACTTTATATATCATCCCCACCTCATTTAGCCAAACCCACTTTCACATGACTAGTTGCTCCCATCACCGCAATATACAAAAAGATAACAATACATTTTTATGCTGAAGTTTTAATAATCTACAGTATCCTGATTCAAATCCAACATTCCTTGTATACACAGACAAAAAATTGTTGACCCTGGAAGTGACAGGACTATGAATCCAATGACCCAGAAAATTTATTTCTTGAACCATATTAGTCAAGGTTGCACTCAAATCCAACTACAATTTATTCCACATTTGGGAAAGTCATTGTGCTTTACAGAGAAACACGCAGATGCTGGCAGAAATTATCACTACTGAGCGAGGCAAATAGGTCCACAAACAGCACAGGCATTGGTGGTAATTCTGTTCCAGTAAACAAATAAAATAGGGCTCAGGAAAGGTACTACATGAGACCCTCCTTAACCTGTTCTTTCAAGACTGCCCAGCAATAAACCACTCCACAGCTGAGAGCTGAGTGGATCACGTGTGTGGGTATTGGACCTCTCAGTTCCTTTGAAAGGCAAAATTTTTGATTGTGTGGCAGTTCACACAATTGTGAGAGATGTCTAATGCATTTTCAGACTCGGCAAATACTAATGCTAGAAGCATTTCACTGGAGTACACTTCCCTGAGCAAGCGTGCCTTCTAGTATTTCTCCCCAGCTACTTTGTTCCACTCGTTCCTTCTACCTATTCTTCTCCCCACAAAGTAAACATATCAGAAATACTGAGAAAGCAGTAAACTGGAATCCTCCTGGGAAGGGAAATATGATGGTCAGAGCTGGGAAATTAGGTGCAGCACTGAATAAACAGACATGAGTCGGTACCATTCACCTCACCTCCTGGTGTAAGGTTTGGTGAGTCTGAGGGCATCAGCAGGAGCCATCCTGCACAGGAATGAGAGAAGCCTGCTCTGCCTTTCTCCCAGCTGCACCAGGAACATCTTGCACCAGAATTCTTTAAGTTTCTGACATTACCTTCTCACACATCTGGACTGCAAAACTCAAATTCACCTCTGATGGATTTTTTCTTTCACATCCCCTTAACTAAAGGGAACTAAGACAGAAAACCAAAATCTTTTCTTACCCAAGTCTTCTCTCACACTGATACTCATCTTCACCATCACTTTGCTTTCCATGCTTCTCCCATGTGTCTTGAACTTCCATTAATGTCTATTTTCCAAACTAAAAAACAAGGAACTAGAACCCAGTTTTTCACTTCCTACAGGAAAGCCACATGGGATTTTTTTTAGGGTTTTTTTTTTTCTTTTTTTTTTTTTTTTTTTTTTTTTTTTTTTTTTTTTTTTTTTTTTTTTTTTTTTTCTTAACAGACTCCTTATTTTAGCATTCTCCCAGAGTGTCAAAAGAAGAGGATTTCCACCCACTCTGCTTGAGGCTAAGTCATGACCACATCACATCTCACTGTTGGGACACATTTCCTGGCACTAATAGGAAATGTCACAGCTTATTTTTGAGTGTTCCTTCCCTGGAAAATATGATCTTGTCTGCTCCATGCTATTGAGAACTTTTTTTGTTTGTTTTAAGGTTCTTCATCTCAGGATGAGAAGATCCTGGCCTAAGAAGTCTTCAGTCTAGGACACACCATAATATAATGCAGGTTAAAAATGATGGTATTTTCAAAGGACACTTTATATAAAATAACAAAGAAAATACCTCACTATTCACAGCACCTTTGCCCGATACAGAACTTTCACATATTGCCTCTGCTTGCAATTTTCTTATTCATCCTATTCTTAGTTATTAGACAAGTTAAAGCAAATACATCTTATATACATACATGGACACACTTTGTTAAAAGAATGATAAAGTACTAACCATAGGTTTTTTGGGGTTTGGGGTTTTTTGACAGAATGCAATGAGCTGTCTTATGCATATACACAGAAAAATCAGTTGACAAGCATAAAGTGCAGTTCACACTAAGAAAACTAACTAATTATGATAAGTTGCTACATAAATTGCTTTGCAACTTCCTCAGCGATCAATTTCAAACTCTAAATAAGCCTCTGGCTTGAAAACACAATGAGTACCTAACAACTGTGTCAATAACAGCAACAGAAAGGACCACAATGATAATATAAACAGGATACTTATCTTTCTGGAAGCAAGTTTTTATGTAAACCAATTTCCTTTTCATTTTATGTCTGTGATTTAAAGACAGCATTTCACAATGCACGTGTAAAATAAGAACTTGGTGTATTAACATTTATTATTAAGAGGTGTGTGTCAATTTTATAATTCTACTTCAAATATTTTGAAGCAGTATATTAAAACTCTAGACAAAAATTCTGTAAGGATTGATAGACATTATTAGTTCCACATGAACCTAAGAATATTTATAATACATCATCAGGCTGAGCAAATTGAGACAGAATGGGTAAATCCTTGGAGGATAATCACTTTAATTTTACTCCTCCCTCTGGCTCTCCAAAATTTCTACTTTTTTTCTCAACATCAAATTTTGAAAGGAGTAGGTGTCCTTTGCCATCTATTGGATTGTGAATTCCAGCCCAACTGGATGGCTAAACCCTTGTTGTACATCCTGTAGTCCACTTTTATCTTGATCTAGTCCTTATCTAAACTCCTACAAAGCTACTAGCTGGTTTTCTGTGTGCCACATTCTAATAGTCAGTCAGAAGGAATTTTGTATGAACATACCAGTCATTAGTGAAAATTTACTATGCCAAACACTCCAAGTACAATAGCACAGCATAATGATCACAGAAGAAGGAAACAAGGTACATTCAGGTGTCTCTCTAACAGATTATATGCCTACATACTTTTTTTTGCTTAGGAATGTGAAAGTTTGGAAAGATCTTCATTCCAAAAGAAACCTTCAGCACAACCCTATTAGACAGAGAGAAACTGAGAGCAGGAGGAACCTTTCATTTCTTTTGTTCAAAAAGGCTCTATAAAATTACCTTTAGAAGGTTAATAAGAAGCTTCAAAATATTCTGTTCTTGGATTTCTGGGCATGGGATCTGCATGCAGTTTATGACTTTCAAAATCAGATTATAAAATAAGAAAACATGTCTGTCAGTTGATTCAAACATATTGGTAGAATAAACAGCAATTTTTCATTTAGACACTCATCATTCAAACATAAGACAATGTAATGCCTGCACATACCAGAACACTTCAGTAATTAACTGTATGGACACCAAAACAGGACAGTGGATTTGTTCAGAGAAGTTCTTACAAGTCATAATAGATTAGAACTATTAAACCTTGGCCTAAATCCAAGCTAAGGGTCTAAAAACTACTTACATAAATACAGGCTTAGTTTTTAATGGAAACTGCTTCTTCTTCCTTTTACCAGTAAGCTACGGGGTAGACTTACCACTGTTTTTTCCCAGAAAGAAGAGCACAAGAAAAGGAGGAGTCAGCTGCAAAATGTTACTGGAAACCAAATGGCTTTGGCAAATTAGTATTTTTTCAAGTAAATCAGGTAATAGGCGATGTTATAAAATAACTGTTTATACAAAGGGCATCCAGCACATGTTTTTGTGTGGGAAAAATAGATTTTCATTATAGTCATGATTTAGTGATATTGCTTCCGAAGAGATAGAATGATAAATTACTATTTTCCCCACCAACTGGAAAACACTGTTCTTTTTAGAAGGCAATTTGAGTTTGAATGCTTACACATTGCACTTCCTTAGCAAGGATGCCATTATAAAAAACCAAATATACAACCTGAGTGGGCTGAAGGGTGAGGGGCCTTTTCCACACATCAGACAAATTATCCTTACAAATACATTATCATGACTTTGAAATTTCTTTTTCATCAATGTCAACTATGTTAAGAATTGAAGTTTCTATTTTAAGATACGTACCCAGTTAATAAAGTATCAATAAGGAACAGAAGGGTACCTGGGCCATACATAGAAACCATTAAAAAAAAATTATGTAAGCCCCAAAATTTTTGGGCCAATTTCTTCTAAAAGCCGCTACATTTCATTGCTTTTGTGTATTGGGAGCATGGCCATTTCTATTAAAAAACAACAATAAGTAACTGTTCTGTTTGGTTTTTTTCAGGTAGATCTGAACAAGCAGATAGGAATATGGGGCCCATATATTTTATCTCACCAGAAAATTTGAAAGCTAGAACAATAAAAGCAGTGTATAGAATACGGAAACAAAAGAAGCACTTTGTATGACAGGAGGCTGTGTCTTCAAACTGACTTTTTTTAACTAGGTAAGAGAACTGCACAAACTTCACACAGCTAAATCCGTATTAAGTAAAATCTTACTTTAACAAAGACCAAGGAAAGACCCTTAGAAGTTTAAGATCACTGTTTTGGAATCAAAGCAAAAATATAGCCAGCTATAGAATTACCACTTTGGAAGCCTTGTCTGATGGGATAGCAATTAGGTCACATAAAGAATCAAGCCATACTACTGTCAGATGCCCAAAATCTAAATCAAAGGCCCATAGATTTTTCACTGAAAAATATGAACAGTGGGACTGAGGGGAGGTTTAACTTAGAAGAGTGGGTCTAAGCAACACTGTAATGTAAGGGAAAACAACTTTCTAGAAATTTTTTAAAGCTCAAAAACATGTATCCAATATCTATTTCTCTCTTCAGGTACTTATATACTCAAGCATCATAACACTCAATATATTTACAGTGATCAATCCATGTCATTCCATGCTGACATCACTGTCCTATGCTGTTTCTGTGGGCTTTGAAAGAGAGACTGAGATTTTAACCATTCCTGAAATTGTTTGTACAAAATATGGAGCCAGCCTAAAGGACCAGATCCTGACTGGAAATTATATACTGCATGCATGAACACTAAAGCTATAAGACACATGGTGCAACCCATGCATAATTATATGGTTTTGTTCCCCCTGTAAAAAATCATAGCTAAATAGAGTGAGAAATGTCCAAGTGAAATTGTACCAACCAAACACATCCAGCTTGTTCCTGCTCCCCCTCCCAGTCCCCCAAAAATCAATTTACAGCTGTACCAAACCATTTGCCAGACTTCAGGGTTCTGGTAAACAAGTTCCTCCAGGGACAAATAACACTCACAAACTTACGGCATTCTTCATTCCAGTATGCATTGAAAACCGCCAATATTTACATATGCAACAGCTGATTCAATTCTACTTTACAACACTGAAAGCATTCCATGAAGAAAAAAATTGAAGATATTCAGAACCTAAAATAGCATGCTTAAGTATTTCACTCTTTCCTGGGAGATTTTTCTATTGACTGCAATTAATCTTTTATGGGCTTGTGAACTTTGAAATTTTTCTTTGTATAAAAGAAGTTGATTGAGTTAATGGGCCTTGCCAGCAGGTTGTTCTAAGCCTGGAATTGGTTCTTCCAACATCTGGAATTTTGAAAAGTTTCCTTAATTATTTCCTTGTGAATACACACACACACATATATATATGTATATATACACATACATACATATAAAAACTTAACGAATCATGCTAACAATGTCTCTTTAAGGACCAATTTTTCCCTTTCTTTGGATGACACTCTCTTCTCCATTCACTTTATTTATAACTGTGCTTAATCACAAGGACATTTTCAGCATATTTAGCATGCAGAGCAGAATATTTCTGGGAAGAGTAAAGACAGAAGTAATAGAAATTATGTGAACTGCTAAGGTTAGAAAGTTGGTGATTTGGGGAATATAATTTTCCCCTTTCATAGCAAGGGGGCAGGCATTCTGAAGCCCTGGTGAGGACAGTGGTACTCAGCTCCGGGCAAGTTCCTGCTCTGAACCAACACCCGCTGCACACGTCTGCAGCACCTACTGCAGCCACACAACTGCTCTATTGCAGGAGGAGTCAGTGAATAATGCAGGCACACAGCTTTTATACACAGCTTTTGATACTCAACACTACTGCCATTTCTTTTGCCAAGTCACATAACAAAATCAGCCATGAAGCCGCATTTCCAATACAATACCACCTAAATAAAAAATCTGAAGATACCTGGCTTTTAAGGGTACTTTTAAAGTATTTTTATAGAACTCAAGGATTTACAACATTCTGTCATTCTATTTGTTGTGTTAGTAGACCCTAGCCATTTAATCCAACACCAGAAATCCAACCTCAAAGCCAACATGCTTATCTGAAAATCAAAGCCACTTAACTTGGGAATGGGGGGAGGAGGGAGGATGGGGAGGAAGGGCACTGGGTTGCAGGTTTTTTTTGGAAGGGGACTTTTTTTTTTAAATTTCTGAAGTCCAGGTGTGTGCTCAAATCCAGGATTTTGGTTGGTCCTTTCTCTTTAAAAAGTATCAGCTTCTATATGAGCTCAGTGTCAGAACACAATGCACCCACAGCACTCCCAGGACATCCGATTTCCAGGGCACCATAGCAATTTACACCAAGGCTAGGGTGTAGCTTCATACTCATCCTCAACTCTAGCACAAGAACTGTGAGACAGGCTGCAACAAATTAAATTTTAATCAGCTGCTTTCCGAGGACTTCACACCTGAATCACAGATCTTTCTTCAGGTGCATTACCTGCCTGATTCTTTCAGAAGGTTTCAAGTAATATGGAATTCTACTAAAGCTGCTTCCATCCTCTGTAGTGCTGCAGAATTTGAACAAACACTAACATTAAGCTATCATCAATTCATAAATATAAGGCTGACTTTGATCCTGGCATCCTAAACAAAACCTGCGTCTACACAAATGGTTTACATAATCAACGTAGAATCAATGGGTAATGTGGAAAATAAAAAAGAGGACTGTTGCTCTGGTTTTAAGCTGAAAAAGTGCTGCAAGCTTTACAAATTTATCCTTTAAGAAAAAATAGGTGAGAAAGCTTAGAATGCACCTTTCCTGACTGCTTCAGTTTTTCACCTGTTCCTTGAACTTTCTGTTTCATAGGTATGCAGAAGGAATTTGTGAATTTGCCCACAGTGCTTTTTAAGTTCTAAGGGTTGATGAAAAGGGAAATTGAACACTGATCCACCTTTAATGTTGAAAAACAGAGAAGAATCCTTTTTTATTGCAATGAAAATGCATTAACATTTCAAAATTACAGTCCTAAATTTCTAAACTGCCAAAAAGCTCTCACTTTAAAAATATTAGAAAGTTTACAAATTCTCTCAAAATTACCAATGCTGCATGTAATCATCTACTTAGCAATGTTTAAGTACTCTAATCTCTTTACATTTTTCTCTCTCACACACACACAAAAATCACTGAACATTATTATCCATAGATTTATTTGCTTTCCCTGTAGACTGCCTGTAAATCCTATTTAATATGAGTTAAAATCTGTAGATTTGACAGGTATGGTTTTCTCATATAGTGCTTGAAAGGCATGGTGCTCTCTGTAAAGTGAAATGCAGCAGTAACTAATACAGAGAAGGCCTTAGAGCAAAGCTTAACACCTTGCAGCAGTTCATACCAATAAAATTCAGCTCATACCTCTGTGATTGGTGAGGTCTCTGGATCCGGAAGGCAGAGGTGTATAGTGCATCTCTGGAGAGGCAGAGGCAACAGAACTGGAGGCCTGTGTGACAAAACAAACACAGTCAGTGCTCTGAGTGGAGGTCAGTGATCAGGCAAAGAGGATGCACCTGCAGCATGGGTGCCGCAATGTGGTTACAGGTGCACGGACTCACCAGCCATGAAGGATTAATTTGGTTTTGTTAAGGCTGCTTGCAATTCCTCGAGGTTGCTGTACTCACGAGAGTTTGCACAATGACATTATGTATCATTACTAAATGAATACTTTCATACAGCTGACAGCTTAAAAAAAACCCACCATCTTTGTCAGGAAATCTTTAGGCAATGTTAAAAATTTTCCTCTTGGTGAAACAGATTAATATTTACCTAAAGGAAGTTATGAGTGAGTCCACAAGTAAGAAAGGAGATAGAAAATAGAAAGTTGGGATAAAATACTGTACTTTTCAAATCTAAAGAAAAAATTCCGAAATAACTTCCTCATTCCATCGCCCTGTGAGCTAAATGAAGGGATCTACTACAAATTATAGTGCCTATAATGCAAAAAAAGTGTACAAGAATATAGAATTGTTTACAAAAAACACTTAAAACCCACCGGAAGTCTAATAAGAGAAATAAGTACCCAAGACGACTTGCTCAGAACCCTTAAAAGCAAAATGTTAAGGGAGAAGAGAAGAAACCCAAATCTTTCTCCGTAATAAGTCTCAAGATCCTTTGATTCCAATTTTGAAAGATTAGACTGAAGAGCTACAGTTGGCAATAAACTAACCTTCATTCTTCGGATGTTTCAGCGGAAGAAAAGACACACACACACACACACACCCACATATATATATTTATATACACACACATACACAAAGCTAAGAAAAGCCACATTTACCATCTTGCTCTTTAGTTATAGAATAGCAGTGTTTCATTGTTAGGAGATGATATGAAAATAAAAGATTGTGTTGGTGAATATGTCAATTTTTAAAATTCAGTTTAACTTAGACAGGTTGGTGACACAATAGTGATTTGTCCAGTTTCAGATACAGAGTTTCCTCTGGAGTATTTACAATGCACCCGTTTCAACAGATATAAAAAACCGATGTGTTTAAATAGAAGACACAAAGGACAGCTTTCACTGAAAGTTACACAATAATTTCTAATAGGAAAATAAGACAAATAAAGAGATAAATACAAAAGCGAAACTGTTTATTGAATCTCAGGATAATTCACCAAAGGGAGTCTTGAGAAAATAATTGCTATCTTCTGTGCAGTTTGTTCCCTAATGATATATTGACTTCTAAGCTGCAAAAGTCAATCAAAGGAATCCCCCTCAATCTTACTTACTTTATAATTGAACAAATCCTCAAAATTTATGAACCCCTAGCTCTCCAATGTCTGGTTAATATAAAAGTATAAAATAGGGCTACAATGTTTTGGGGAAGAAAAAGCATAAAGACTGATTCAAATCTTAATTGCCAGACCAAACCTGAGAACAATAATCAGAAATCCGTAACAATGAACACTGATCATGATAATAGTTTGTTAAAGGCTGTAACTTAGAAATCTTCCTTGTTGTGGCTGTTGGACTCCTAAATGAGAGTACATAAAATGTTAAGAGGTGACTGAGTAGATCAGCATACTAAGCTTTTGCTTTTGGAGACCAGCCATCAATTTCTGTGTCAGACCATAGTTATAATCCCATTTTTGTCCCCGGGAAAAATCAGGCCACAACATGAAGATGCATCATGCATCAAAATAAACATCTTAATAGATCTTAACAGAGACAAGTTTGGCTAAACAGCAAGAAAGCTACTTATCAGATGTGAATAAAATATAGACTATCCTGCCTCTGCTGACTCACCAGTGATAATAAACCCTTTCCAGGGAACCTCCTGTTCAGAGACATATTGCTACAGACATAACTCTCAACACCAGCTAGAATGAATAATACCTTGATTTTGGTGATCTGCAAACCAGCAGCTCAATCTACTCTGGACTATGAATTATTGGAAATCTCTCTGATCACCAATATGAGCCAAGGGCACATAACATGTCAGAGGGAGAGATAGAAACCCCTTACACCCAGCTATAGGATATTTGAAACTAATTCCAAGTACTGTTCACAACGATATGTTTTCTTTGGGTTGAGTAGTTCTGGGTGAGAAAAGAAGAAAAACGTCACTATTTAACATCAGACTTCATCCCTGTAAATCACTCAAAAAACCTGGAAGAATAAGTGGTCTCATACTGTACACTCTAGATGTTATCTGCCTATTCAAGTGTACTTATTTGGGACTTTGATAATCGTGAAGGTTTCTCTTTGGTTCTTTTAATCTCAATTTAGACTGTTGACAGCTTGATGATAGCTTTTCCTAAAATTACTGGAAGAGACTTTGCCATTTCAGCAATATACCACTGAGTGAGCAAAATTCAAGAGCTTCTAAAAAGGATATTGGAGTGAAGGGGCAATTTAGCTTTATTTCCAATTTTAGGAAAAGCAAGAACAGAAGGGTTTGTTTATTGGTGTTTTTCTGTTATTTTATGTACAGTATATAATTCCCTGTCAAATATAGAACAGTTTTCATTACCTTTGAGCTAAGCATTCAGTTAGAGCAACTTTAATTCTATGGAATATTATCCAGGGTTAGGATTGTTTTGCACAAACACTGGCTCAAGTTCAAAATCACGTTTCTGAGCAAGCCTGTGCCCCAGCAGAAAGACAACCATTTGTTTTCCCTACCAGATACTGACATTTGGCCCTAAGCTATTTTCCAAAGAGATTTCTATAGATTGCATTACTCTTAATATTCACAGGAATATTGTGACAGTGACAGCATTGACATGTGACAGTTATGTCTTCAAGTATTGGTGATACATACATCAGAAGTTCTTGTTGCTGTGGAAAGTAACTATACATACAAATAGCTTTGAGGAAAGCTGTTTAAAATGGTTGGTAGCTTCAATTTTACAGGAACAGGTCACCAAATAAGCAAAGAAATTCTAACAGTATTATTACAGAAGAAGCTTGTAGTTTTGCAAACCTTGAAGTCATCCAAGTTTTGCAGTATATCACAGTATGTGGTTTAAGACTCACAAGACAAATAAAGTTAGACTAGTCACTGTCCCCATGTTATGCACATAACCAAACATTTGCTAAACTGAGGTACCTCTCTTCATATTAACCTGTGTTTGATCCAAATTTTTGTATTTGATACTAAATGGACTGCAAAAAAAGCACCAGATTTTCAAAGCATGTTCATCAAAATTACAGCCATTGTAGAAGCTGAAGCAGGAAAAAACCCCTCACAACCAACCAAAAAAACAACAAAAATCCAAAAAATAATTTTGAGAGCAACCATACATCAAGTCTTTAACTATTGCATCCTAGGGAATGGTCAGGTAAGAACAACTTTATTTCTTTTCTATCAACTTAGGAACCATACAGCCAGTGGAAGAAAAGGACAAAGCATGAAAGAAGGAAATATGCAAAAGCAGGTCCCGAGTGGAGCACTCCATATGGCGGAGTACAGCAGGTCTGGCTCTCCCCTCCCCAGCTGGGAGCTCAGCCAGAGGGTTCAAACAGGCTGGCCGGAGTTGTCACCCACCTCAACACACTGGGATGTTCTGGAAAACCAAGAGCTGGCACAGCATCCTTACCAGGAAAGGAGGCTGTTCTTGATGGAATGGGATTTCCCAATTTCCTTGCTCCACAGCCAAGCAGACTTAGCCAGGAGTTAGCAGTTGTCTTTGCTAAACCTCCAGCATAAATTAGAGTCCCTTTAATGAACGAGAAAAAAATAACCCATTTAGAAGAGAATTGTCAGCCATATACCGACAACCGCTCTCAAGAGTGGAGGAATCTAATTAGACTAAAAAAAAAAAAAGATAATTTGTTTAATCCCTGAATTCCACTTTTCAAGGAATAAAAAATGCAGTACTTGGACGGTACTAGTAAGGGAACATCATGCGTAGTATCAGCACATACCGTACATCTGCTGCATCAAAACAAATTTGTAGAGACCAATGATTCAAAAATAAAAATGCTGTGCTATTTTTGGCAACCACACAAATTCCTTCAAATATTTCAGCTGTTGAAGGAAGTAAAAGGGGAACTGTAACTCAGACAAGCCAATTCTCATTGAATCATGGCTTGAGAAAGTAAAATTTAAACGACTCTGCTATCCAAATTAAATCTCTCTAGTAGACATTTCATTTTCATATTTCTAAACAAAGGAGTAAACAAAAACCCCATTTCTGACACTTTTTAATCTAATCAATAATACAAGTTTTTCAGCTATAATCAAGAATATGACTTTGACCTTAGCAAATATTCATTCCAGATATTTTAGCAGCTTATTTTCCAATGTGATGCTACTAATACAGTAGCCAAACTACTGTAGTATTAGGACAAGAAGAACAGTGATCTTATATTTTGGCTGGCCTTCCAATTTCAATAACCTTTAACAAGAAAAGGAAAGAAAATTTTTCTCATTGAACAGAAGTAGTGGAACTTAAGCTTAAGATTCAAAGCAGTTCAGATTCAAAGCATTCCCTTGTTCTCTTATAAGAGAGATTATCACTTCTCACTTGAATTTACTTTACCTTTTGGTTTTCACTTAATGTTAAATTGCAAGGTTGAAAGCAGGGATCAAAAATGCAAATGAACATCAGATAATTCTTATGCATTTAGGCTTAATTGAGTGTAATCGATATGTCTGGTGTGCAGCCAAATTCAACTATTGTGAAAAGTACCTAATGCATGGACATTATTTTTAGACTACTGAATGCCAGAAAATAATGAGCTGGCATCCAGCTTTGGTGAATCAGCCCTTGAATTTTCATCTAAGAGCAGTTTTGAATTATTACTGGAGATAAGGTGTAAATGTGCAAGGGAATTTTATCCATGTTTCTCCCATGAATCATAAATGAGGAAAAAAATTACAGTCTAAATTGCACTTAAAAGGAATAAAGTCTTTTCATGTCATACATGATTTATCAAAATGATCTCATTTTAAGAGTACTGTGGTGTATCTTGATTAATAACATTAGTAAGCATGATGAATGGCCTCTTTAATGGTAAAACAGAATTTATTGGCAAAATCCCTACTTCTACCAAAAAGGGTGGGAAGTAAAACACACAGCAGTTAGTAACTTGCAGAAACAGCTTAAGTAAACTCTCTGCTATGTATTTTGCATTTAGATATCCTTAAAAATCCTTAATTTGAGTTTATTCTCATGCTTGTTTGGAAACAAGTAACAGGTATTACCTAATGGGGCAGCTCTAACCACTACAAAAGTCACTTTGCAGTTCTCTGCAAAGCAAGCTGAACTCTGCATGTACTGCAAGAGGACGCAGTGTATTAAGGTCTTTCAAGAACATTGGTACCATCCCCTTATGACCTTTTTCAATATCCTCTTCATTTTGCCTTAATATCCCAAATGCTTCCCTTCTTCCATTACTCCATCTCACCCTCCCCCCCCCTCCCTTTTTAAAGCCTGCTCCAGCCTGCCCTAACTAATTTCCTTTTGGGCTGACAGATCAGAGGCCTTCCTACCACTGTTCCTTTTAGACCTGTGAAGCCCTCCTCGTAATCCTGCTGCTTGTCCACAATTAATCTTTCCAGTTGCCACATTATTAACACTACCACCCACAGACAGAGGATGCCTGAGCACGGCTGGACACTCGCTCCCCACTGGAGCATCAAAGTTGTCAATCACACACTAGTCAGAAAGTTGCCTGCTGTCAACATCAGAGGATTTCATACTCTCCTACCCGCTGATCAAACATTTTTCTTCAGAAGATTAATTCCAAGTCCCCACCCATTTCCTCCCATATCCTCTTTCCCTTTTAGGTTTACTCAATGATCCATCTTCTGTATGGAAAAGGAAGCAGTGTATAGCAGAAATCCTTTCAAAACAAAAGTTCAGCAAAACTAAATTTAAATCCCAGCTGTTATCAACCTCTTCCCCCCCCCCCACGTGCAAGTTAAACACCTTAAAGAGCTTGGATTAGACCTAGTCACAAATGCCTTTCTTTGATCAAAGGCTCCAAGACTTTACACAAATATAATCACAAGGAAATGACTGCATCTAAGGAGCCTGAATTGATTTGTTCTACTGTAACATATAGCATACAAAAACACCCGTTAGGCTTTTTGACTTCCAAGACCATTCTTTTTCAACTTATATTGCTCAAAAGCCAAGAATTATAGCATCTTCTGAATATTTTTTCAAGGTCCTCAGACAAAAAGTGATGACTTCTTGCATAGTATTTGCCTTCTATATTTTTAAAAGGTGCATCTCAGCTACTTAAAAGCAGAAGGATACAAGAGATTCTTCAGCTCAGGTTCAGTTTAATGGGTTGAAGGGAAGTAACTATTACCACCTCTCCCTAATCATAAGCCACATTCTAATATATTCATTTTTTATAAGTTAAACTTTGCTACTGAAGCGGCTCAGTATCTCTCATTACAGTAGTTAACAGAATCTGTTCCTAAAGGAGCACTTTAACATGCTAGCCTCACAACAGTGAATGAAAGCAATACCCATTAATATAATCCAACAAGCAACCTATTCACTGTAAAACATAATGTTAGGTTTTAAAATAAGAATAAATTCATTTAAAATCACACCACAAAATAAATTCAAAGTTGCTCAATCATACTCATCCCTAAAATAGATTTCTTAATGCTTTTTCATCTCTTAGATTGGTACTAATGAAAATCACAAACTCAACAACAGACCCCTAGAAATATAAAACAATAAAGAAAAATCTGCTGGCCTTGAATCCTGATGTGAGAAGGTCCAAACAATTATTATACGTTCTACCTTATATTTCTCTATCAGCATCTTTACCTTCATATTCTGACAACACACATGCTACCTTCTTTCCATTTACAGTATGCAGGATTCAGTGGGCTCACACACTAGTAAAATAAAGTGTAAGGACAAAGCAAACCACACATAAGTCTGTCATATCCCAAACCACAAAACTCTGCAACTGTTGGTAGAGAATTTGGAGTTGTCATAGACAGCTGTTCTTTGGAGTCCCTTGTGAAGTGAACCACAAATGAATTTTGAGATGCTAGCAGACACTAGCCTTTTTCTAAGTCTCCACCTCACCACACCCAAGCATGACATTTATTGCATTTCACTCATTGCCCAACAGTTCTAAAGGAGTGAAAGAGGAATACAAAGTTTTTAGAGATTACAGCTTCAACAGAAAGTGCCATAAGCACAGGTAAGTCAATGTGAAGGAAAGTGCAGCGATAATGTATTAGATTCCAAGTTTCCTTCAGTCATTCCCTGCAGTATTTTTCAACCAATTACATCACAACTACAAAACATAGCAGTAGTGGAGTATTTGCCAAGATTCCTGCTATGCTATGGCATAGCAGCAGTATATAAGCTGCATACAAACACTGATGCAGAACTCAAATACACGTCACATGATACCATACCTCGCTACTATTCACAGCCCTACATTTTGAAATAAGGTGACCCAGAACTTCTCCACCTCCTTTTGCCAATCTGATACCCATAGATTCTTTGAAAGCAAAGACAAAATCATCAAGCTAAGTTGCTTCCTTTAGATAGGAACTTCCAAGACTGTTCCATAAATTAAATCAATAATGTAATATCATCACTTGCAAGTACATTCAACGATAATCAGCGGAATGCAGAACCTTGTATACACTTCACAGGCCAGGCATCATTATTTGCAATGCTAGAGGGCTTACTCTGCTTTGCTATTCATCCTGATACCTTCTGCTCGCCTTAGTCTTTTAGGAAGCATGGAAAATGTGGCAAAAAAATGAAAGCTAGATCCTAAAAAGTATAAGGTAACAGTACTTTAACGACTGTTGATAAGTTGTGCTGATCTCCTTGCTTAATAGGCACAGGAGTTAAGAAACTGGAAGGTTAAAAATGCTTTCAAGGCATCTTCATTCTGTCATGTGGGAATAAAACTGAATTGCCGTTCCAGCCTCTTGTCACTCTATTCAGTCAGCAGAAGGGGGTGCTGCAGTGTAACCTATTTAAAATGCAAATAGAGTAACTTTTGTAACAGCAGATTAAAACCAGCATTTTATTCACTTGGCATACCCACAGCATACTGAATGCTGGAATCAGACTTGTCACTGCACACCGCAGGTTATTAATAGAGCTCAGAATGGTGTTGCTAAATGTGCAAGTTAAAAGCAAATAAACAGAAATGGATTTATCTGTGGACTTTGTTCTCCAGGAGAATTCAGCAAGGCCTGCCTCACACTGCACACTTTTTTATCCAAGATCACTGAGGCTCAATTTGGTTGTTTTTTTCTTTTTTCTTTAATTATTTGATTAACAGCCACTTACCACAGCCAGAGATTCTGGGATATGTGATCTATAACATTAATATTATAGAGAAAACTGCATTTTTTTTCAATCTGGACGAATACAAACATACACAGAAAAGATTCTATGGTGCACAACTGCTACTCTCTAATAGGCTTTTCTGGACTCTCGTGAGCTACCAACACATGAAAAACCACAAAGTTAAAAGGTTCAGCAGAACCAAATCAACACATTGTGCTACGGCTTTACACTTCATCTTCCTACAATGTCAGGTGTCAGGGCAGGCAAATGGGTTTCCCCTCTATATTCAAGCCAATTCCTCTGTTCTTCATCTCGATCTCTCAGAGATTCATCAAAAATGCGATTTAATTACATCTCCTCCCCTCCTCCCCCTTCCAAAAAGAGTGTAAACATGACTCCTTTTTATCTCCTGATACATCTGGACAAGTAGACAATGTGCTAAAACAAAATAAATCTGCCCTGACAGTCACATCAAAGGGTTCAGCTAGGGGCTTGCAGCTACTTAAGGCACAGGAATGTTGTTGCTAAGCATCGCTCTACAACCTATCAGTCCCTTAAAGAAGAGCTTTTTTCTTTCAGAGGGAGATGAGGAAAGCTGGAGAGTGGGAACCAGACTGCAAAGGGAGATTGGGGATTTTGGAGGATTTTAAAGCTTAAAGTGAATTGTGTGAAGAAAAGGGGGTTTGTTTTGTTTTGTTTTGCCTCTTGACATACAGTCCACATTTGGGGGGGGGGGGGGGGGGAAGGAAAGTAGGGAAGGAAGGAGGGGTTAAAGCTTGTTGATGAAACATCTTGTGAATTATCCCTTTGGATAAAACCAAGAAAAGACTTTGATATCCTTTTTCAAATCCCTTTACTTACTGCAGATTTGAAATAGAAAGATTGTGAGCAGAAGCAATAGGGCTGGGATACCAAGCCTGTTAAAAATACATTGTGAAATGCATCCCATGCCCTGCTTTTCTGTCAAGCATTTGATAAATATGTGTATGTTCCTGAAGAGGTGAAGCCTGGAACAATGTCCATATCCAATAAACATGCTCTACAGAGAAAGGAAACTTTTGATACATATGCACATAGCACAATTTGATGCTCAATTTACTAGTAAAAACTATTCCCTTTAGGGAGAAGGTTCACTGAGATCTTCAGTCTTCCACACCATGCCTTGCTGGACCTGATTTGCATGTTTAGTGCTTAAACCTCCAAAGGAAGGTAAAACCATGCTAAACCAGACCTTAGAACTCTACTCATTCTAAACACAGCCATGATGAAATGAAGAGCTGAAAATTCAAATTATGCTCTCCTCTCAAAGACACAGAAACATATCCAAGGCAGATAGACAATCCAGCCTAGAAAGTATAAAATACTCAGCTTCAAAGCTTAATTATCCTGAAGGTAAGCTAAGAAAACCAGGAGTTTGGTTACAGCAACACTGAGGTGTTAACATATCTCTGGCTTTTAAAAACAGTTTAAAAAAATCCTCTTTCCTTTTAAAAATTAAACAAAGAAAACATGAAATGGACTCATTCTACATGCAGGGTAACTATCAAGAACATGAACAATTACTGAGCCCATGATATTACACAAATAAATAACACTTAGCATTATCTTCAGCACTATCATATTTATTAAACAGTGACTGAGGGCAGCAGTAACCATTTTTATTGTCCCATATAGCTCTTATTTTCTAATTAAACAGAAGGTTATTTCCACTGCCAATGCAGCCATTTATCTTATTTGAGTGTTACATAATATTTTTTGCCAGCCAAGCCTGACTATAAAGGGTTCTGTGTGGTGAACTGTGGCCCAACTTGCTTTCCTGTTTGGTAATCATAGAAATGGGCCATTTCGTGCTGTGTTAATAAATAAACTTTTTGCAATTTCTCCTAAAACATGATAAAGCTTATACTTTGTCCTACCCTCTAGCTTCAATACAAGGGCAATGAGCTGTATTATTAAAGATATAGGTCAAGCAAACCTGATGATTTCAATCCTGTGGGGTGCTTTAGAAACTATTGTCATATTACTGAGATCGTTCTGCTGTTCCTAATTATTCCTCTTGGTTGCCTCACATTTCAAGTGATTTCTCTCACACTTATGTCAAAATTTATAAGCTGCTCCCTGTAACAACACTACATTATTTCCTTACTTGTTAGGGTAATATAGGACAGAAACTAGGAGAATGCTTTAATCTAGCTGACAAGGATAATGTAGTCTAGAAATGTAATAAACTTTGCATTCTACTACAAAGTTGTGGTTTTTCTCCCTACCATGAAACATTTCATATAGATAGACATCTTAGAAAAACTAATTGCTACAATAACTTGCATATCCTCTTATCTGAGTTGCTTTTATCAGAAAAAATGTATCAGCATTAAAGCGTTCACTCCAATAGCTTGTGCATTCTCCTTATTCCCATAATTGCTATTCTGCAACATTCCGTTGACTGTACTCTAAAACTACATGCTGCCGAAGGAAACCTATTTCCAAGAAATCTGTGCATCACCCTAACAGTGCAAAACATTTGTAATTAACAGGCTGGGCTTTAACAGTGCTCTAACACATCTCGGGCTGACTGGCACAAAATTTTATCTGCACTAAGTAGCTTGAGACTCAGAAAACATAAAATCAACTTTATGTGATAGCTTCATGTTCTGTAGTGGTTTTTTTGAAGGATTTCAGAATGTAAGGAAAGCTGCCAGTGGAAAAGGTAGCCTAATGAAACATTTGAATTTTAAAGCCAGTGTGGGTACTGCTTACTGTGGGAGCTAACCTATTTCCTTCAGAACATCCTTAAGGCTACAAAATTATGGTTCCCTCGCCCCCCCACCCCCACAGAAACAAACAAACAAAGCAAAAATCTCAAAAAACATACTAAAACACAACTCCAGTTAGAAAATGTCATATGAGTAACTCAAACATGAGATCCATACTAATATTTCTAGAGATAATTTTAGTGAATTTGTTTGCATGAGCACTTTGCTGTGTTTGTCAATTGTCCAATTGGTTTTAAAATGCTTTTAGCCAGCAGCAAACTGAAAAAAACCAGATCACAATAATATGAGTCCAGTGCATCAAAGCCATCAGACAATAAAATAGGAGTAGGAGCACTGGTCTATAATGACAACCTTTAAAGGGACTTTTTCCAGATAAATTAAAAACAATATTTAATTGAGCATGCACACAGGAAACAGAGAGGATGCAAAGATGAAGCTGGTGTTGTCCCAGTCAGAAATACTCACCAACAGCACTGTCAGGAAAAAAACCCCAAAAATACAACAAAAGGAAAATACCAAACATTTCTGGTTTTGCCTCTGTTCCTACTTCTATCTCTTCTGTCTTCCTCTGAAGAGCTGATGACCTGACAGAAGGTAAACTTCCCATGGTTTGGAGGTGTGTGGGTGGGGAAGGATCAAGAGGCAGAAACAATATCTTCTGAAGGCTTTCACTCCTGGATCCCAAGTAGAAGAACTGGAGTCCCTGTCATGGCCTGAGAGCTGACAGGGTGAACTGTTCATACATTTGTAAAGTGAGATTTCCCTCTTTGATGATGACTTCTGTTCCAGACATCAGACCCAGCATGTATGAAATACAAACTTCGCCTCTTTTGTCTTTTCAGCTACCATCTCTCAATCTGTAAAACTGTCTTGAAAGCTAATGGTTCTGTAAGTATGTCTATGTTCAGTTTTGCTTCCACAGTGGACAGCCACAAGAAGATAATGAAAGAGCCAAATTCAAAAATTTTAAAGAAAGAACATTTAGGCCTTACCTTATGACTTCAGAATACAAGCACTGGTATTTTAGGGATGAAAAGGATATGATTAATCAATATCTTATTAATTTGTAAAGCATCTGCTTAGAAAACAGAAACAATCTCTGATGGAAATTATTAACCACAGGAACAGGAATTAATTTTAGGATCTTCAAAAATGAATACATGAGAGATAAGAAATCATACACAAAGGCATTAAACTACAGAAGAGCAGTACACCATCAGTATATTTTTTACATAGTTTTTGGTGAACCAAAATAAACTGAAACCAGTGGAAAACACCAGACACTATAAAAGGAAAAGGCAATCAAAATACTTACGGAAAATCTAATTATATCAATTTGTTAAAACTCTAGTTTTGTAGAAACACAAAACTGGGGTATAGAAAAAACACTGTCATAGCACTTCTGCTTTAGGTTTTCTTAATGCTAAAATAATATATAATAAAGTAGTTCAGACCTGTTGAGAGTTCTTGTCCATGTTTATATATCAGAAATGCCTACAAAGTGGGAGATGAACTGCATAACATAGCTAACACAACTAATTTTTATAATTACTTTTCTCAAACTTATTAATAACTAATGTCTACTTGAAAGATACCTTAACCATGAATGAGAGGAGAGAAAAAACAGCAGGAGAGTTGATTTATCTCAAAACGTGCTTTCCAAGCTCTATGTGTGGACCTTTGGACTTCAGTCTGGCCATGAAATACTGGTGAGTGAGAAGTTTTTGTTCCTTGAGGTGATGGATTTAATGAATACTGTCCTAAAATGCATTGGGTTCTGTCTCTTCGAGAGGCTTTCTATGCCTCCATTGAAGAAATGCTCGAACTAGTGGTCCCTATCCATAAAATCCAGAAAGCACTTAAAAAAGTTTATCCCTCAGCTCAAAAAACCTGTTCCCCCAGATTTGCAAAACTTCAGGACATACTACAATTCAGGGGTGAGGAGAAGGTTTTTTGTCCGACAGGGTAACTGCTCATTTACAGGGCTGCTGAACTTCTCTTGGTTTCAGCTGTTGCCATGGTTACTCACACAGCTGACGTGCACTGAGCACTTCCAGTCTTGGCTAAAAAACTGCCATCTATGTACAGTCTGTCACAATTCTGGGAAATCTGTTCCAACAAATCAGCACTGCCATTAAAATTGTTCTCTTTTTTTTACCCTGGGTTTGTAAGCTTCAGTTGCAACAGCTGGTTCTTCTCACACCCACTGCCCATATTAGATGGAAACTCCGAATCTTCTTCCTTGTGCTGCTGTTCACTCGAGGTGCGACTATTGACATACTGTGATCAGCCCTTCACACCCCCTTGGCTACCCAAGATAGACAGAATTTCCTGGAATTTCTTGCCATAACATGTCATCCAGTCTTCCCAGAAATCATTTGCCTTGTTCCCTCCATTCTCTCTTCAGTGTCCCATCAACTTTCTAGAACCACAGACTTATCCAAATCTAAACACGGTGTTCTAGTAGCTGTTGTACCATTAAAAAGTACAATTATAACATTTAAATTTCCCCTCTTACTCAATACCCTAAAGGAGTATCAGATGTATCTAACTGGTGTTTGTTTTATCTCAGTAATAAAAAGGTTACACAGCACTGGGCAAAAACCCTGATCTCCATGAAAGCATGTCTAGTTTATCAGCATAAAAACTGTTCACTGGTACTTAATTCACTGAACATATGCCATGTTGAATTTGTATTATTCTAACTCCTTAAGCAAAATAATATATGTCATATTTGATAATTATATTACAAAAACTAATTGAAATCATTGTTGTTATCAACAGTGAAACCTACAGTTTGCAGACCAAAGAGAAGCCAGGCTAAACACATCTTTCTTCCACTCCTGCTGTCATCTGTCTCATTCTTTCCACCTGCAGCTGAATCTGCCTCTTGTCAATAAGACAACACTTTCAGACAAAGCATACAATGACAGAATGTAACAAATACATTGGGAATTTTAATATTGTCCACAGAAGTTGGAGGTACTCTCATTTCATAATATTAGAAACATCAAAGGAACCTCGGAATTTACAGATAGAAGCATGGATCTCTAAACTGGGTGACTAGAGGATGCAGAAAGAATATCTTCCTTTTCCATACCCCAACTGTAAAAATCTGGGTATTAGCAACACTGCTACCACAGGAAGACAACTCAGAATTACTTCAGACAAAGTACAACTACTAAGGAACTGAAGCTAAACAGAAAGAGAATATAAGCCAGGGTTATACAGTGGGTAACGTCAAGAGCTGCTTGCATCCATGTCTGGAGTACAACCAAGTGCATAAAACAATGGTGTAAAATGAAAATGATCCAAAAATATTCCACTGTACTTACACAAATCACAGAATCACAGAATGGGCCAGGCTGGAAGGGACCACAGTGGGTGAATCTGGTCCCACCTCCCTGCTCAAGCAGGGCCGTCCCAGAGGACACAGCACAGGATTGAGTCCAGACAGTTCTTGAATATCTCCAGTGAGGGAGAGTCCACAGCCTCTCTGGGCAACCTGTTCCAGTGCTCAGTCATATGCACATTAGAGAAGTTCTTCCTCATATCCACGTGGAACTTCCTGTGCATGAATTTTTGCCCACTGTGCTCATTCTAATGGAGTTACTTTTCCCTATTTTCCTGTGTTTATTGTTGTTGTTCTGTTTGTTTTTTTTTTGGATTTTTTCTTTTATCTATTAATACAGAAGTGGAAGATAGAGGTTGTAGTAGAAAATCTAATGTGTATGTCTACTTCCTAGAACACTGAGTTAACTGTTCTATAACCACAAATTCTCAGACAACATATTGAAACAAAATAAAAAAGAGCTAGTTTTCATATCTCTGTCTCCTCTGCTCCAGTTATCCAGCTTCAGGTGTGGAATGACAAAAATAAATATTACAGCAAACATCTCCAGACATTTAGATTTAAAAGAACAGTTTATTTCCAGTTACAGGTATTTTAAAACTTGTGGAAGAAATGCTAGAAAGATATTATTCATATCATTCTGTTGTCTTAGCACTGGACTTCGGTCTCAGCACCCACCTCATGGTATAACTTTTTATATTAATATTATATCTATAAGCTGCATAAAGTATCAAAGTTAAGCCCAAGATGACATATTTTGACTAGTCACATCACAATTCATTTTCTGTTACTCACAATTTTAGATTACATTATTAGAAACAGGCTGATGCACCAAAAGTTTTACACTTCACAAAGGAATTGCTCCAACAGCATTATGGAAAAAACTGAAACCTCTCAGTTCCTTAAAATGCAACTGTTGCATCTGGAGTTAACTTATTTTCTCTCATTAGAGTACCTTTGTGCTAAAAGATGCTTTTTTCCCCTCTCCACTGAATCTGTCACTTTAGGAACAATATGATTTTATTACTCAGAAATACTTTATTACTGCAATAAAACTTCACTTTCCACTTTTCCACTGTCACACCTAATAGTGAAGGTTAAACCAGAAAACTGAAGTCAAAAGCCCTGTTGATGCCACAGGCAGGAGATTACATGTTAATAGTGCAGGGCAGTACAGCAGAGCAGGAAAAGAAAAATGTCCTCAGTAATTTACATAGTTATATATATTGAATTTCTCAGTTTAATGTGATTTATAATGTTTCTTGCAGTGCCATCATCACAAAGAGTAACTGAGAAGTGTCCAGTTATGTAGCAAGTGTCTAACATTTGCTCTTTCATATTGCTCCCCAGGAGGAGCAACCAAGAGATGGTCCCTTTCTACCAATCTCACTTCAGTGTGTTTTGGCTTGAGAAGACTGGAAGATATATGCCTTTCCCTTGCTGGTAGACACCTGTGGGCTAGCATCATTTTATTAATTTTCTGTAAAAACACGAAAAGAATTAAGTTTATTCCCATTAGCAGGATCCTTAAACTGTTGCATCATTTAGCAAATTATTCCCATGTTAATGCACGGATTTAGGCATTTGTACTTAGCAGAACTGCAAGTACATCAGTATAAGAGAAAAATTACCTGTTCTAGGTTGGTTAAGATGGTAACTTGATTAAAACTCTGCCATAGTCTATCTCATTTTGTTGTCTGAAATGTTATTATATATGCAAAATTCTTCTGCATCTTATTTTCTTCCAGCTCCTGTTTTTCAGACTGCTCTGTCAATATTAAAATTATTTTCTTTTTTCCTATAAAGCGTGTCTCTGAAACCAAATTGCTAAGTGTTCCTCTGTGCTGGTGAAGGAAGCTAAAAGAGATACTTTCTTAATCTGTTTGTTATCTTATCTATCTTGAAAGAAGAGAAACAACCAATTAAGTAATGGTTGCTGCAGACATGGTATTTAATGTATGAACAATTTATGCTCAATTTTCATCTGAAGGGGAAAAAACCCATTACATATTTGAATATATTTCCAAAGTTATATTTAGTTGTAACCAAACTCATCCTCTGTGATATAAACATACACAAACAGAGGAACATCAGAAATACATCTGCAGATACAAAACAGTCTTACCCAGCTCATCTATTTAAAATAAAAAGGCAATCATCCCCTACCACCATGACTGCTTTTACAGAACCTCTTCCATCAGGCTCAGATTCATTGACAAAAAGAAGCACAGAGATAAAGAAAGCAAAAGACTTTTCAGTGAAACCAATACTTGTCTACTGGGTTTTCATCTTGTAGAATGTACTTTACTTTTTCTTTCTACTTTTAATACTGCAGCATTAGCTAATCTACTCCCTTTCTCTCCATTTCCATCTACAGAAGGGAGTCTGCTTGTTTTAAAACCTTTTACAATTGTTTTAGTGAGTTCATCTTAAAAGAAAATTTTTCCAGCTTCACAGAACAAGGGGCACACTCCTGAATGCTGCAAACTCATCTAAAACAGCAAGGCCCATGTATCACCAGTTAATACGGTGATATTGTCAAAATACATTTCCCCAAATAACTAACATCATCAGAAGACTGATGAAAAAGAGTTATTTTTTCGTGTACATTGTGGCTGCTTTCTGAAATGGCCCCACTTGAAGAAAAATTAACCAAGATAATAAAACCAAGAAAGAATGCTGATTCTAAATGTTGGATGAAATGCATGAGTTTTTTGGTTTTTTTAAGGGCGATAAAATTTGCATGATAAATGGTAAAAATAAAACATACAGAAACCACTTGGTCAGGGCTGAGGACTTCTACGTAGCTTTAATTTTCTTATACCAGCATTAAACCACGTTCTTACAAGATATTCTGAACCGAGGTAAATTTAAGCTTTCTCCTGAAGTAGACCTGATGCAACAATCATAGGAGCTACCGTCATTTTATTGTGCGCATGATCCCAGTGCTTTAGATTCCTCAGAGACAATTTTAGTCTAATAGATAAGTTTTTTGCCATGCATTATAGCTTTTAACTATATCCTGTGCGTCTTACATTTTTAAAATTACTTTATGATTTTAAAGCTCATTGTTAAACCAGGAAAGGCTGCTAGTAACGACCGGCAACTTTGAGAAAATCAGACTGTGATGTTCTGCCCAGCAGGAATGGCGTTGAGTTAATATTTAATGATTTACTAGTTCTACTTGACTGAGCTTGCACCCTGTAAATGGATCATATGATCATTGATCACAAGTTCAACTGCTTTTGTTTCTTGCATGGCACGAAGCGAGGGTGTGTTGTACAGTACCAGAGGTTCGTGTGCAGCTCTGTGTAAGACAAGGGCAGGTTACATGCAACAGGCACTTAATGGCTCATTCCAGCAAGCCCTCAGCCAAAGGCAGCTCATGAGGTTGAATTTTAAAAAGGTAGCTGACCTTGCAGCTGGGAGCTTTAACTGTGTTTTTACCCATTTATACCTGGGTAAGTAAACAGTCACTGCTGAAAGGGCCTGAGAGCACTATTTTAGCCAAAGGCTAATCCCCATTCTTTGTGGATGAAAGGACTCAAAATGAAAAAAAAACAAACAAAAAAAATATGCTCTGCTTCAGGTAACACAAAGGTAAAGCTGCAATAAACAAATCCATTAATTTTAAGCTTAATGTTGCCTTGCCCTCCATTTCTAATGAGCGAATCAACCTTTAAAAAAATACTGAGCTCTTCTTAAAATGATAGGAACATTACAATCACAAAGAAAAGGATATATGCAGTATAAACCAAAATAGCTCAGAAAGGTTCATCTCGTGTAGATGAAATTAAAAGAATAAGTGATCAGCAAGGTGCTAGCTGCACAGCTTGAACCTAATAAATGCAGTCATCATTCATGTTGCTGAAAATACAAGTCCAAATGTAAGATACAATGTAAGGCAGTGATCCTCTGCCCTATGCATTCATCTCATGTTTAATATTTTTCTCAATGCTGTGGTTGAAACTTATGAAGAATTAATGGATTTCTCTGTCAAGTGTGGCTATTTCATAGCATAAAGAAGAGGCCCTTGCTCTGCATGGAAGGACAAAAGGCTTTAAGGTCAAAAACAACTTCTGAGCCAAAGACTTCTTACTCATTTCATAGATCTTTCTAAATGAATTATAGCATACTACCCTGTATATAAGTTTTTTTTAAGGATCTCTAGTTTAACCTGTTATTTTTCCCTGCAATTTATGTTTCATCTATTTTCCATACAGCAAAAGAACAATGCTAACACTTTCACAGCTTTCATAGCTACCCACTGTTCTTGTAAATGTACAGATAGATGTATAAGAAGATGCACAACATTTAGATGTTGAAGGAAGAAAAGGAAGACCAAGGGGGATGTAACCCTCAGCCACTATGCAGCACCTCATTTGAGTGACATGTAGCAAAAATGAACTTCCCAGCTCTCAGTTTATTTTCTAGCTGACCGTCCAGCACCTGACATTTGATGGCTTGTTAATACCCATGTGTTGCAAAGTCAAACCTTTTCTTCTCTCCAAGTACAGGCTCTAAACCCTAGAATTTTAAGTTATCCTTTTTTTTCCCCTCAGTCCATGAATTCAACCCATCTACAGCAACATGCTTCCATCGCCCATTATAAACCAGTCAGTGTCCTGCACTTACTTCTTAACCTAAAAAAAGCACTCAACTTCCATTCATTATTTTTAAAATGTAGGAGACAACAGCACTCTATTTAAATGGGGGACCACAAACCTGTACTTCATGTGTTTAAATTCTGATCACATAGCAGGAGAGTCCCTTCCTCTCTTTGATCTTGAAAGTCTGTTTGGAATGCAACATAAAAAGGGAATAACCCATTCTTGAAAAATCTATGATCTGCACCTAACTAAATCAGGCACCTAAAACCCGTAATGCAAATAACATTATTCCTGATACTACATGAATAAAAGATAAGTGAGGAGATCCCTGCATCAGATTATATAAAATCTAAATGCAGTATGCCTTTGCTAAAGAAATTTAAGCTTTAGTAAAACAAAATTGCTATTTTAAAAGTTTGTCCTCAGCTGTCTGAAGCTACTTTACCAAATCATAGATTTTTGGTAAATTAAAATTAAAAAATTCTTAACTGCTTTTAAGTTTGAAGAGAACCCCTGTATTCAGTTCCAATATCTCCACGTCAGTCTCACCAAAGCTAGACATGTTTTACCTGCATAGGCAAAATACAGAACCACTAATGTTTTATCTTTCCCCTTGAAAAGAAAGATTCTGCTAAAATACTACTGTAAATAAGGTCTGTTTGGATACCGCTGCTTGTTAATATTTACATGTGTGTTTTACGATCACTGCAAAACAGAAAGCTCAGCAAACACAGGAGGAAGAAGGAGCTGCCTTGCAGAAGCATGCCTGGGCAGGATGGCTCACAGCCACACACCTATTATTGATGTGCATTAGGAAGTGTCTGTCTAGACACTGAGAACCTGACAGGATGATATCCTTAACTCAGGGTTTGTATCAGATTCAATAAGTGGATGCTGGCAGGCCCCAACTGGTCCTGGAAGACCGTCCAGGTTGTTTGACAAATGAGGTTGTAGTAAAGCTATGAACAAAGAACTCGTAGTCACAAAGCATCCAAAATAAAACAGTTTCAGTTTACTAAAAGAGGGTTAAATCATCTACACCTCTGCTTAAGGTCTAAGCTCCTAAAGATACTAGAAATATGAGCCATCACAGCTGCAGTGGTATTAGATATAAGGTAGAAATAAAGATTAGGATAAGAAAAAGATGGGAAGACTTTTGAAGCGTAGCTTTCTCACCTAGCTTTAGGGACAAGGCAGAAAATAACATGGGGAAGAAGAGTGTGTACCTGAACTCCCGAGTAAAAGCCTTGACTGGATTAATATGGGAGGTTTTTTTGATAACAGTGGGAAGAGAATTCAGAAGCTAAGTACAGGCCATGGTGCAGGAGAAAGGGAAGGCTCTCCTAGCATCACTTGTAAACCTAATTTCTGATGTGGTACCTAAATACTGAGCCTTACATCTCGCATAATACAGATGTTCATTTTACCAGTAAGACAGTCTGATGTTGGGGAATAGGTAAATCACAGTGCAACTCAAGCTCATAATACCTTCAGGGAAGGAGAAAATTCAAATCAAAGAGAAGCTCGACAAAAGCAGTGTGGCAGGCAACCCTGGGGCACCTGCACATCAAGATTTCTGCAGGGGTACCTGGGAACCATGGAATGCTCCTGTAAAGACTTTCCGTGAGGAGCTGTTTTGACAAGAACCAAGAGCTAGAAGTTTCCCCCATGAGTGTCAGACAGGCCCTTCTATAAGACAAAAACAACAGAAACAGTACCAGACAAAATGCAAATATCTAAAAACTGATGGCAATATTTCACTTCAGAAGTATGTGCTGAAATTTGAGCAGACTTAATTGTTTTGCTGGGCCACCCTATTATGTACTTTCTAATTATTTGTAAATGATTTGAATACACTTCAAATACAAAAGATACAATGTAAAAATCTCACAAATTATGAAATGTGTACTAAAACTTTCCAAAGAGAAAATTGGTATCGCATTTTATGATCAGAAATTAAGTACATATAAATCTCATTCATTTATTTCAGTGTACTGATACAAATAACTTAGTAACCAAAAGTAATACTTGGAAAAGGATCAAATTATCCTCATATATGTTTGGAGGACTATTCTGAAAATAAACATGCAATTTTGAGAGCCTGAGGGCATACATACAGTATTTGTGGGCATAAATTTTCTGTGTAAAATGGAACACAAATGTTTAAGCATCTCTGTAGAAAGAGAATGTCTGTGGATTAGCAGGTGCCTTAGTACAGTGGATGTCTGACTTCTGTCTCCAGCTTACTCGTTCATCTTTTCTTTCTGTAAGCTGAGGAATCTAAGGCCTACCTGGTTGTGGTGTTTCTGGATTCCTGATCAGTCTTGGAAAGTGCTTTGAAATCCATTAAGAAAAGGGCCATGCAAGTTCTGTGCCATCACAGATACATAATACATTGGCATCCCAGACCCGTACGAAGCGGGCTATTTCTCTTGTCATCCAACTAAAGGCGAAAATTCACCACCCATTTGCAGTGATCAGAAGTAGTGCTTCCAAAGAAATATAATTTAAAGAAATGTTACTTTCATTACTTTACAAAAAAGATTAAAAACCTACATTTTTTTTCTGATCATTTTTAATCAGTACAGTGGAAGCACATCTATTTTATTTATAACACATGTTGAACCTAACAATGAAGTGATGTACATATAAAAACACTTTGGTGACAGACAGCAACAGAAGACAGCACACAAGAAACAGAAATTGTCAGCCTTTCTTAATATTCCAGGACTTGTGACAGTCATAAAATAGCCACAAGTTAATATATTCCTAGAAAATCTATTGCATGGAGCGAGACTAAAGGGAAGTAATCATGTGAGCACACTATTCCTTCCATTGGATTCAAAATTCCTCCACGAATGGCTATGGTTTTCTCACAGGAATGACACTAACTTGTTCTACAGTTTATAGGACTAACTTTGCAATATCAAAATGCCTGAGAAGACTAACTACTTGACTGGAAAAAGATATGAGATGCATTATTTTTTTGAAAATAAGTTCTTTTTAGAAATCTTCTAATGACAGGTATCACCATGCAGTCTTTACTGCCCAGACCCCCAGTATTACCTCATAAAAACATCAGCTAAATCCACCCATTAGGAACATGAAAACAAGAAAAAAGTTAGCCTCAATATACACACGGGCCTTTATCAAGACTTATTCACTTAAGACAAGAAGTTGCAATTTTATCATTCTTATGCTTTGTACACTTTAAATAGGGCACAAAATCTAAAACTGGATAAATGAAAAATCCACAGCATCTATGAGGAAAAGAGCAAAGTTACAAATATGTTCCTTTAATTCAATAATAGAAAGTGGACTGCTACTAGAATAATATTTTTGGATTTAATATTGCAATACTAGATATTCTGTTAGGAGAATGTCTCACAGAATTTGTACTCTTGCACTGTTGAAACCTAAGAGACTGAAATACTTACTAGCTAAGAGGCTCTGCTGGTGTTAGAGATGATTTGAGAAGAAACATAAACAATTGCACTAAGAGAGAAAAGGCTATTAAAGATTCAAAATTCCTCCACAGGCAGAAGCAAAACCATCAGCTCCTTTTGTAATTTCAAAAAGTGAAACTAGAAAGGGCATTAAAGGAGAGGAAGAAAAAAAAAACCTAAGAGTTTTAATCAAACTCTTACATTTAACAGCGTTAATGCTAAGTATGCAAACGTTCATCCTACTGATCATTATGGTATCAAGAACTAATTTTCCTCCTTTTAAGAGCTTATATGTCACATCACACCCTGTGGGCCTTCCAGAGATGTATTTAAATGTCTAACAGGGGGAAAAGAAAGACATTCCAGACAGCCAGGTGTTACTGATTCACCCATTAAAACTTCAGTTATAAAATATCCCACACAATGGTAAAACATTTCAGTCATTAGCTGATCATAAATAGATTAAGATGACAGTCTAAATTATTATGACTATATGTGTATAAAATTTACATTGCTCATCACATTATTCCAGGTGTCGGTAACTCTGATTATCTGAAGTTAAAGATTAAGCGTATGCATTATTTGTTCTAAGAACTTAAGAAAGACAAAGCCAGATGTAGCAAATGTAACATTAATCCAGAGACAGAAGAAAATTTCAGATTTACTTGTAATGATGCTCATTCATTTTCTATTATATAGCTGAAAACGAGGTCTTATTCTTTTTATTGTAAGCTTTAAGCCAGCCTTACGATTTCACATAATGAATGTCAAACAGTGAAATAATTCAAAGATTTTTAAATCTCATATTGCCTAAACTCCTGTTTTTCAAGAAAGGAAGATATTTAGTGAACACCCAACACTGCACCATTTTGATATCAACTTTAATAACAAAAGATATAGATGGACTTTACATCATGGCATGCTGTTGATTTACACAAATTTAGTTGCCTATGAATGTGAAGATAATTTCTATGCTTATTTATTTCTTTATCTACACTGTCAAACAAGATTTGAATTTTATCATTAAACCATATTTCAATCCACTTTACCCCTTTCAATTTGGCACATGATCAAATTTCTGAGTTAATAAATTAAGGAACATCACCACTATTCCCATAATTGTCAGTGGACAAGCACTTAACTCACAATCCGTGTGAAGAAATTTGAGTCAACTTAATCTAGATTAGAAGACAGTTGATCTAAATCAAATTAGGTTACATTTACTATGAGCCAAAAGCTTGTACTGAATAGTCACAGTCATGCTAGAGATGCACTAATATGCCTTGTGCTAAGAAAATGCCACTTATCTCTTTGATTCACCTCATTTCCTGGCACAACTTCTTTCCAACTTTTTGCTTTTTCTTCTACTTGTTTAATTTTAGGAGTGAAATGCTGCAAGTTTTTCCAATAGAAAGAGATTTCACTCTTCAGTGTTTTTAATGTTCAAAATTAGTTAAATACACATTATGTCAACTGCTGTCACCAAGTTTCACAACTCTACAGTAATAAATCAGTCAAGACCCAGGCAACACCATGCTGCAAACATTATTGGTTTATGTTTCAAAAATATACAAGTAAACTACGAGTTAAAAATTACGAAATCTAGCCAGACCATATCCTTTTTAGTAGAATTACATCCCAGCCTTCTAGTTACAGAACACTATTTTTATTTACATCAGAGACAGGCAAGCACCTGAAAGAACGAAATCACTTTCTTTTTTGCTTGAGGATGATCCATTCTATCATGTCTGGTCAAATGCATTTGCTGCCTCCCTGGGAATGTTAGGATGAGACTCACTTCAAAAGGTCTGAAATCAACACAGCTTTTGCCAAACACACACTTTTGCCATCTGGACTTCAGGTGTTTCTGCTTTCCTGTTTCTTACAAGGTTCTGTCATGATTTTTTTAATGGATTTTTTTTTGTTGTGACACACTAGGTTGAGGCTGTTATTCACTTCAGAGAAGAAAACTAGAACTCTGCAGGCTAAACCCACCTGGACACATTTTTTGGTTAAAAAAAAAATCAAAAGAAAAATAACGTGAATCAAATCTAATAACTAGTTTTTAATTAGAGAGAAGATAAGAATGTAGAATATAGAAGAAAGGAATAAAAACAAACCAAGAATAAAAGCAACAAATAAAACAAAAATAAATCAACTAAACAAAAGGGTTAAGGTAGGGATAGGCCCAAAAAGTCCAGAAATAATTTTCCACAAAAAAAAATTTCTTAGGTCTTTCTTACAGCCAAAGAAATTGAGTCACAAGAAGGTGATATGATTTGCCAAATGAACAGATTTTGAAATTCACAATTATACTGGAACCGTATTACCACAATCTGTTCTGAAAAGTGTGTTTATAGTAATGCTCATCAATAAGAGCTTGGAAAATTCTCTTTTGTCAGTTGTCACATTGCACCTGCTTGTAGCATTTCACCTGCAACATATTGTCTTAATCCATATGACTGGGAATAACACTGTAGATGTGAATTTAAAACTTAATCCAGAGATTCAAATTAGTACAATTACCACAAAAAGTTCCAAAAAAATCATGAGGTTCTCTTGGCCACATTCCTTGACAAAAATCTTAATAAAAAAACCCCACAGAAACAAAAGACAAAAAAACCCCAAATGTCTCCCCAAAACCAGTTTTCACCAAAAAGCACAGCTGTCTGATACCACAGTCTGTCAGAACCCTAAGAAAGGAAATGCCGATGCCTACATCCATAACCCTAAATTTCCACTGGCCTAAACTACGAAATTTTTGCCAAAATTCAAGTGCTAATGGACTGAATAACCTTGAGTGTATTTTTTTATGTCAGGTCCTTTCAAAAAGCTAAATGGATTACCTTAAATTTAAGAAGATAAACTAGATGAAACTCTTTTTTTAGTAGGTAAAAAAAATAGACACAGCACTGAGCAGCCTTTTCACAGAATGTTTTCTCTAAGCAAAAACTGAAATAGGAGAGTCAGCCCTGGTAATAAAGAGATCATCTCAAAAGCAGATGTGTTGGACAGCCTGAATGAACCCAAGGCACCTGACTAACGTCAGCACAAGCCAGGAATTCTTTTTTCTTCCTTTAACTTCACCTCACATACTACCATTTACATCAGGACCTCCAAGCTTTATGACACATTCTGGTACCCTGGATTCCACTAGGAAAAGTAACCTGGGGGCAGGAGGAGTACTTGGCAGGGATGGCTAGGAAGAGGGCTGATAATTCACTTTGGTTGCACAGGTATTTTGCCTCAGGGACTAATCTTGATTACTCTCCAGTGATTGTCCATTACATGAGGAAATACCAAACATCCTACAAGGCTTCATCTGTTAAAAGCAAGGGAAGTATCTGTTCCCATCTTTCTCCCACTGATTGAAGACAGAAGGCAGAATCTGCTACTTAGCATCTGATAAAAAATAGCAGCGGTGGTGAGTTCCCTGTCTTTTTCTCTATGAAACTGCTTTTTTTCTATAGCTCAAATGAACAGTTTATAATAAATCCTATTTTTCTGACTATTCTGTCTTATTTAGAAGAAATTTAAGGCAAAAGAGATTAGTAATCTCAGCCACTGCATAGGCAAACCAGGTATTGATCTAGCTGTGATGCCATGAGCTTACACTGTGGTTTAAAACTAGATAGAATCATTATGAGCCTTATCCAAAACCAAAAGAGGCAAGAGGAGCTTATTATTTTTTTGGATAAATCCCCACATATTTTCAAAAGCTTATCACTCCAATGAGAAAAAATAAGCATTCAATGAACATGGTCTTCCATTCTACTATTTCAAAAATAAGGTAGGGTTGTGCATATGAAATAGATGATTTAACTATGAAATATACCCATTTAATTTTTCCAGTGATAACTTTATCACCTGACTATAATTTTGAACTTGGAAATTCAGCTGAAAATTTGTGGGCAAAATAGGCAAAGTAATGAAAATTCCCTTGTCAGTAATTTTCTTTTTTAAGCATATTCCCTTCTGAATACTTACTTCCTAGATGCTATAGCAAAGACATCTCAATTTTTATCATCCCAACACCTAACTCCAAGGGAACTGCCTGTGATGAGAAATGGTGTGAAAAACTGACGGTAAAACAATATGCCTATTTGAGTTACATTCCTCATTGTTAGGATTTCTAACATCTAAACATCTGTAAAAGCATTAATTTACCTCTTAAGTTCCTTATGAGGTTTTAGCAATGACTTATTATAAAGCAATTTAAAGAGTAATACCCTCCTGACATTCAGTGTTTCTCCTTCTGTTTGATCCTGTAATACAAGTATTGTTTTTATTTGTGGTCTAGAAATTTATACCAAGGACTGTGATACATAAACAAAAGATTTCAGAATGCAGAAACTAAATTATGGCAAACCTCTTCACCACCTCTCTCAATACAAAACTAACCTTGGCCTGCTGACTAGAAATGGTGAGAGCCTTTGGGGAGAACAGATGGGAGCCGAGGAGCTGCTCACAGCCCCACAGGAGATGCATGGCATTTTGAGAAACTTGGTCTTCCATTACAACAGCAAATGAAGAGATTAAAGGATAACTCCCCTCACGGCTTATGCTACTTTTATGTGTTTAACAACATGAAAGACTTTTTGCAGCAACATTTAAATTAGGGATTTCATGTTGGACTCCAACCTGATCTTGAGTCAAAAGCAGTATGTTTGTTACTCTAAGCCAAGTGTATCAGAACCATTTGACTTTGTTTTTGAAGCACTAAGCCCCACAAATCGTGGTTTAATATTGATGCAAACATATTTGCTGCAATATTTAGCAGGAGCTGCTTATGACGCATGGCAGATACGTTGCTGATAACACCAATACCTATGCAAACCCAAAGCAGACAGCTATTAGTGGAAATAGTCTTGTTTTCTAATGTGTATAAGAAAAAAGGAATCCAGAAATTATTAGATAGAAAATACTAAATGCAAGCTACCAAAACCAGTTTCTTTTACCCCATGTTTTAACCATTCTATTTAAACTTTAAATACATTTGTGTGATTAGAAATTGTCTAAAAGTGTGCTCGATTTTGAACACAATAGCAAATCAAGAACTGTATCTGAACCCAGTAACCCAGGTCAGCCAAGATGAACCAGTAAAAGCTACTCTGAAATGACTCAGAGATATATTTCCTTTTTCTCTTTTACTAAGAGTGCACACAGAACAGGAAGAACATCAGTGACTTCAGTCTCTGGCCTTCTAACCAAGAAAGGACTTGTGAAGGTGAATGGTTTGCAGACGAAGGGGATATAAAAGAGACAAAACCAGGATAAAAATTAAATAAAAAGTAGCTGTCTTAAACTGTAATTGCACTCCTCTGCTGAGCATGCTTTCAGATATATAAATGTGATTTACCATCAGCTTGCAACTACAAATCAGGTCTTAAGAAACACTTGTGCTATGAAATTGTTTAATCTCATCAAGCTCTGCTTTCACAGCAAGCCATAAATCACAAAGTCTTTGTTATCATAGACCTCCATGAGCGCCTCTCAGGCAGGCAATGGATCGTGGGTATATATAATCCTGACTGCACAAACAGTGGGGTCGTCGCAGCCTGAAATACTTTCATAATAGCCACTGTGCAGCTGGTGGAACACAAGCCTATGATGGATATCTCATTTCCTACAGTCGGCATCTATTTCGAGCAAATTATTACCACATAAATTTCTTGTCAACAGAAACGGCCAATTAATTAAGTTAAAAATTTACTCGTGATCACATCTACAAACCAAATAGAACTGCAAGGCAATTTTACAGTTACTGAATATACTGCAGGTCAGTTTAATGAATAATTTTTAACTTTGTCATAAACTCAAAGACAGGCTAATATCTTGAGGAACCTGACTGCAGAGCAGCTGCCAACAGATTTACACAAAATATATTTATGCAGATTTTGATTGCTGACATCTGGGGACAGAAATAAACTTCATACAATTACAGAAACTTCACAGGAATATGAAATTTTCTACCTAAAATTAAGCAACTTTTCCTTCACAACACTGTATTTAAATGTGTTTAAAATGATACAGAATTGTTGTTCCGGAAAAAGATGGCTCATTATCAAAGCCAAGAACTACAGTAAGTAAAACCCTGTTGATTACGCTTGCTTTTAAACTTATTTTGTTTTCAAGCTTCTAAAAGTGCATTTTGCATGCATATTTATCACATACACACAAAAGCATACAAGGTAGTCACAATTAGTGGGTGGAGATAATTGGATGGTTTTTCACCCTCAAAAATGAATAAAAGTTATTCTTTCCAAGGAGTCTCCACATCAGTTAAAACACTGTCAGTGGTGCAGTGCAAGAGAAAATTTAAGCTATGGCTTCCATACAAATCAAAGTGGGCAGATTGACAGAGGCATGAATACAGCTACTTACTTTGGGTTATTATAGACATAAAACTGGTCTGCATGAGAACATGCACATTTGTAAGTACTTCATAATTTTTATTTTTAACCTTCTTTCACCCTCCTCCCCCATGCACACATTCTTCCTGAAATGAAAGCAAATATATTCCAGCCACTGCTAACTATTAGATCAAATAGCCTTTTTCAACACATAAAACATAGAGGTTTTATTAAAATATGGAGCGGCTTTTGCCTATATATAGATGGATCACTTTTATTAGAGGAAGACAACAATCTTAAGTAACAACATGGACAAAATGGTTTGACATTGGTGATGATGTGACCTTTTTTTTGACATTTTTTGCAATCCTTTTACTCTGTTTTTATTAAAATTAAGATATCAATATTATATATTCCATTAGTATGCAATGAATAAGCTGTATAAATCTTTGAAAGGTTAATAATTAGTGGTGTAATCAACACAAAAAAGCAGAAATTCCTCATAATGAAATTCCAAGTGGGAAAAAAAAACGCCTAAGAGAAAATAGTCAAACCAGTCTGAAAATCCCAGCTCTGCATTATTCTTCTCATGGCAAAGAGGTAGCCCTTGTAGAAGTTCAGGAAGCAAGCATCACTGGTCAGAAAAATGGAAAAAAAAGTACTCTTGATTATACCAAGGGAACTCCAACTCCAAAAGCTATACTAACTGTACCTGTAGCAGAACAGGAAATCAAATCATGGTAGAAAACATTTGTGAAAAGCTGATCACTCAGTGATGATATCAAAATTATTTAGGGAGCTTGAAAGCTGAAATCCCCTTTTTTTTGTATTTAGAAGTCAGCAAGGTGCTCCAGGGCAACTGGGAAGAGGACTTCAGCTTCCTCCAGAAAGCTTTCTCCAGCTAGTTCTTTTTTTTCTTTTCTTTTCTTTTTTTTTTTTTTTTTTTTTTTTTTTTTTTTTTTTTTTTTTTTTTTTTTTTTTTTTTTTTTGTTTTTTTTTTTTTTTTTTTGGTTTGGTTTTGGTTTTTTTCTTTTGGTTAGTTGGTTGGTTGGTTTTGGTTTTGTTTGTTTGGGGTTTTTTTGTTGGCTTTGAACCCTTTTTTTTTAACGTTACAAAGCTACACTCTTAACCTTAACCAGCAGTCTGATGGTTCAAAGACAATGTGTGGAGGGTGGAAAGTCTGAAGGACAGTTGTTTTCATTTTAAGGGCAGCTGTTTTCTTTTTCTTTTGAAGAAGAGTCAGCTTGGTTTATTTTAGACCTTTTTCTGAGAGTTATACTAATCTGACATCGCTTATGAACTCTCCTAATGACTGATTCAAGACAATTCTTCTTTCTTGAAAGAGAGAAAAAATAAAACACAAAACAAACACAAAGTCTAGGAGTCAGCTGGCTCACGGTGTTTGGAACAACCTTCACACAGTATGCAAGAAAAACATTTCAAAGTATTTTCCATTTAGGAAAGAATAATGCGCGAATAATAAAACACTTGAATACCCCTCACTGTCTATCCCCGTTTCTAAAGTAGATAAATGTTTTTCTGAAGAAATACTTTGGAACATGCTTAAAAACAAGCAGATCTTTAGTATCTTTTTGAAGCTGCATTTCTGAAACTACTCAAGAATAAGAAATCGGAGGTAAGTTTTACTTCTGTTACTATCAGATAATCAGGTACTTCCATGTCAAGGACTTTTCTATATTTCTCCTCTATATGGAGAAAGTTGAAAATTCAGTTAAAAATGGGAAATGAAAAAAGGAATAAAAAAAAGGGTCCAAAATGGTATATACAAGCAGAATTTTTTGGGAAGACAGTACCAATAAAAAACTCTCCCAAAAATTGAGAACAAAGTTACCATGAAAAAATGCTTTGATTAATTCTGAGTGATTATGTTAAAAAATGAATTAGACTTGGTTAAGAATGAGTATGTATAATTAAGAAATCTTTCATCAAAACAATTGCGAAATGGACAATATATCACAATCCAGCGTCAACTTAAAAAAAACAACGACTTTCCAGGCTAAAGCTTATAAACTGGGGGATGTGGTGGTGGTGATGAGGGAGTAATTCTCCATCCAAATGACATTATAATGGCAAACATTGCAGTACTTCTTGTGCACTTTCTGTGCAATGGATAAACATTATTTCACATACCATCTACAACTTAATGCAATGTTACTCAGCAGGCTTTTGAATATCCCAAGAGACACTGAATGTTTTGGGATTCAAGAATTCTGGAAGAATTTGTGAAAACCTTAAAGGAAATCTGAAAAAAAAAGTGATTGAGAAAAATGTGCAGAATTCTGTGCATCTGATAATTACTACATCTAAATTGAGCTACTAAAATACTTTAGATAAACAAAAATAATCTGATGATGGCTTCACAGATCATATAAAAGTCTACTTTATTATGCAAAGTAGGGAAAAAGGAAAATTTCATATTCTACATAATATTTCCATGTGGGAACCTTCTTCTTTCCAGAATGGGTATATAATTTCAGTTAACAATATTTCTCAAAAACAACAATTTGGCTGAAATTTTATTAAACCATATAGTGTCTTCCCCTCAAACTACAGTCATGAGAGCCATAAAAAATATTTGTACTTACCAAACCACAATATAAATTTCAAATTTTATTAACAGACAGATTTTCTACCAATGACATTTTTCCACAACAAAGTAAAAGTCTCAAGAAAGAGAAGCATATGAACACAAAATCATCTACCACTTCCCATCACTCTTTAAGGTGGAGAACGAAAAAATGGAATGACCAAACAATTGAGGAAAATCTGCATATTCACTTCTACTGATGCCATATGTAAGTTCCCTCAAAATTTAAAACACTAAAAACATTAAATTCTATGTTCCAGTATTTAATGCCTATTAAAAGGAATTAAATTCCATTAGCAAAAGCATCCCACTTATGGTCCTCATTCCTAAACTTCAAGATGACTACAGGGGATTCATGCTACTAAAGTTCTTGAAGGATGAGGTAAGGCTGGGTCCCTGAGGTACCAATCAAAATCCAATTCCTTGTCACCATCTCCTCTTCTGCTCTTTACTCTTCTCATTTTTCCACATTTGGGTGTTTTACTGTGGCACAGGCATTAGTTCTGCCAGAGAATTTTTATTTAAAGTGCACATAGCAAAAGTTCAATTCCCATACATACAACCACTATTTTATGAGACACAAAGCAGACTCGAAATAAACAGAAGATGCCCAGATACTTAGGTATCTTCCTAGCTGGATGAAAAGAACTGATTTTATCCCTTGGAGACAATACAAAGAAGAATGAGAAAAGGGAAATATGACACCATTAATTTCTTTTTAGGTACGTTAGTAAAGGATAATTCTAACTACAGTGATATTACTGAATAAACTGGAAAAAATCACCAGAGTACCACATTTTTTCCTATTCTGAGCATGGTTATTAGATTTAAAAAGACACCTGTATGATGAGATCATGTGATTACCATCACCGTGTACATAGATTATGAGATCACCTACAAGTACCAGTAAAATTTCCTTGCCTTCACTAGGTAACCAGGACAGGCAGACCTCCTTCCTTGTCACAGAAGTGCCTCCATGCAGGGGTATAAGGTAATACACTACATAACAGACATTTAGTGATGGCATCGAAAATAGCAATACAGTACTACAAATCCTGACAGAAAACAAGAAAAACATGGAATGAGCAACTATTGATGTGATCTGCTACTGGATCAATTTAAAGAATGTCTCAAGATTCGTTAGTGTCCTAATGCCTCAAGTAAAATATGCCAAAGATTAATTGGAAGTAACACAAGTAATCCTTACCTTTATACAGAATTAAAACAGTTAGCTCATAGAAATAGTCACATACTTATTTTTAGATGTCATCTTCATTCCACTGAAGAACTCTATTTTGAGGTAAGGTAACATAATACAAAACATGATTTCTGAAGATGCTGTTATGAGCAGAACAATCTTGTTTTGATTAATTATTCAGTTTGGTAAAATTACAGCTTGTTTAAAGGAACATAAGCAATCTTTCAGAATGCTTCACTTGCTTCCTTATACACAAGAATAATTCATTCCAGGTGTAAATTTACTTAATTAAGAAGCAGTATCCCATCTTTCTCCATGTGAGTGAATAAATTTAAACCAACAAAACAAATTACACAAATCAAAAATGGGCATTATAGTCCTGAGCTCTGAAACAGATTATGCAAGCTAAAAATAAACAAACAAAAAACCCCAACAAACAAACCAGGAGTGGAGGCAGGGGGAATACCCCACACAGAAATCGTTTTCACCAGCTGAACTAATAGGAAAACAGTAATTTAGACACTTTATATAATTTGTTCTGCATTATTAATCATCAATATTGCTTTGCTTTCCACACTGTTCGTATTTGTTGTATTTTTCTTCTAGCTCTGTGACAGGGCCCTTCTTTCTTTTTCTGAACCCCAGAGAAGTCCTTGAGGACTGCAGTGGGACAGTGTCCATACAGGCAGTTCAACAGGACTCTGCCATCAAGGCAGATGTATTTAAAAAGAAAAAAAAAAAAAAAGTCAAGAACAAAACATCTTTACAAATAACTTATGATACATTGGGGTTTGCTTTTTGTTTCATTTCAATGACTTGAGCCCTGAGGACCTTTCTACAGTTAGAGAAAGAGGCAAACCACACAAACTCAAAATAGACAGTATAGTGCTTTCTTATTCTCCATGAGTTGAAGATAGAACCTATTAATCACTTTAGACTGTACTGTTGGGATATTTTGTTAATTATATCCATGATATTATTTATTAGATTTTATTCTTAATGTTACAAGGTTTTAAAAATTTGTTTATCAATATAGCTTTTGCTAATAAATCTATAAAGTTAGCTGTGAACAAATCAAGAAGCTGAAATATTAGGCTTCCATTAATATGCTGTTTCTATCACATTCCCCTAATGTTATATCGCAGTCATTAACAAATATGCACCTAGGAGGATTTGCAATAGGATTATGCAAATTATTATGGCCTACTTAACACTTGATTTACTTTGTCACTGTTATGCTCCCTGTATGACAACCCTATCCACCTCAACAAAGACAATTGGAAAATAGAAGGAAACAAGAAAATGATGTTACAAAAAGATACTCCAAAAAAGAACAGACAAGACTGACTTCCTCTTGTAAGAATGCCTTGCAGCTACTTTAAACAGATTTAAGATAAACTAATATTCCACAACTACAGCTCAGAATACACGGCTTTCAGGCCATTTCTTTCTCTCTCCATGCAGAAAAATATGTTCCCAAAATAGTATTTAAAGCACAAAATTTAAGGATAAATTGAAATTATCACTCATGAAATCAGGATTAGGTATGTTGCTGTTAAAGAAGAATGTAAGGTACATTCCATAAAACCCAAACACATGCTCTTTGATCACAGAAGGAATTGGTCATTATTTTATATGCAAACTGCTTTTTAATTTATAAACCATATAGTGGATCTTTAAAATAATTACCTGTCATTCTACTGCTCTAGCCTCCCTATTTTGTTTCTAAATTGTCTTTTTCTGAAGATTCTCTGAACACATTTCATAATCAATTTTTTTGAAAAAGTCTTTTTGTGTCTTTTTTATTAGTCCTAGCAAAGAAGAAAAAAATCCCAGTGTAAAATCTAATTTAAAATTAAATTATGTTTGAAGATTAAATTACATTAACAATTGACAAAAATATATATCATGAGAATGCTGACATACCCCTAAATCTGATCATTCATATACAAACTCAGTGATTAAACACAAGCTCAGTAGACACTGAGGCACTGTAACTTTATTTCTCATCTATTTTGATGCACTGAACTTGCTATTTTAGGTCAGTAATTGATGAAAATAAAAAAATTACTCCTAACCCTACTTTGTCAGAAAGAACAAAACAAAGCCAGAAAGAAATTTCAAACCCCAATTAAGCAATCACAATCAATTACACTGTCTTGAAGTTACTTCCCTAACTTCAAGGCACAATGAACTGTCTCTGAAAAACCTCCTTTTTCCCAGCTGCTTGGGATTCAGTAGCAAGAGGAATAAATTGTTGCTTGGCAATGGAAATACTACGTGGGATTTTTAACCCTTCCACCTACTCCTACTCAGCTTTTGGCAATTATAAGGTTATAATGAAACACAGCCTCTCCTTATATTGGACAAGAACCAAGCTCTTACAGAACTTAGGGCTATCAGAGAATAAATTTCAATATGATATCACCTTAGAGAGAGATTCGCAATAGCTGGACATAACAAAAGTGGTTTTCCATAACAGTGAATAGCAAACAATAAGAAATACACAGGCTCATGCAAATTTTCAGGAGACACAGAGTAATTCAGAGCCAAATAACATCAGGCTGGACTCAAAAAGTGCGAACGTAACCAACAGATCTGATGTTGCCCCACTATTCAGCATCAATATCAAGTTGCAATCTCTGGGGATGAGTACTTTCAACACATGAACTTTGACCTCAAAAGCAGAGACAAAACATTTCAAGTAAGGCAGGAATAGGTACTGTAAATCTGTAGAATTAGCATCTAGTAATATTGTAAAATCAACTCACAGTTCCTAGAGCATTCATGTAAATCTGTGGCCTTTCAGAGCCTAGAAGTCACCAGAAGTTTCATTTAATATATTCAGACAAAATCTAAAGAGGAGCAAGCAATAAAACCTATAATTACCAGCCATAAATAAAGCAGAAAAAGCATGATGAAGTGTCCAAACAAAATAATAATCACATGTGTGTGTTGCGATGGAAGAAAACAGGGCAGTAAAATGAATAACCAGGCTTCAAGCCACAAAGTCAGAGATTCCCTGATGCAACAAAGGTTTAAGGACACTTTGCTGATTTACTTTGTGACAGGCTGACATTCTTGTAAGCATAATGCTCAAAAGCTCATTTCAGCAGTTTTAAGCAGCACGGCATTTTTTCCTGATTTATGACTGGTTTATGGTAGTTGGAAATGGACACAGTCATTGTGGCCATAGCTCGAAATGAAGTTAAGTGATGTCCTTGATGCAGACCCAGTGTCAAAAATGAAAACTACGAAAAAAATGAAAATGATTAAATACACCTGGATAATTTAGCCCAGTGGTAAAAAGGGCAGAGGGAAAAGATGATCCGCACTGCAAGCAAAGATTACACTCTTCAGAGAAGTAAATTCCGGACTGGTACTACATAATGGCTAAGCTTTCAGAGGTCAGCAGTCAAAGCCACTGTAGGGTTGGCTCATAAAAATTATTACAGCAAATGCATTACATTCCAGTTATGCATACCTTCTATTTGTTTGTTTTCTTTATTCACACTAAATTTTCATTTACTCCCTCAGCTGCTCCAGAAAAGAACAATTAAATCAGGACATAAACAATACACTCTGCAGATTAGGCTTCCAAAACCAGAGCAGACAACTACTTAAAATTTCTCTATGAAAATAAAAGCTTTTGGAGATAGTCTATGAAAAGGGATCTTATGGAAGAGACCAAGAAAGTACAAAAAAGAAAAAAAAGTATTTTTGTTTAGTTCACTTACCTGTATTAACCTCAGAAATTTACTAAAATATATCAAATAAACTTATATGGAACTAAGAATTGGTGGGTCTGTCTGTAAAATTTAATATCAGCCAGAGAATCCATTTAAACTCTTAGAATATCATAAGAGTCACAGTTAAAGTGCTATTAAAAGGAACTATCAGTAGCTAAATCTGTTACCTGCAAACTTCTTTAAGTAATTTTTTCAGATTCAAAACATTCCCAGTATGAATACAAGTATGAGAGATGGGGGAAATATTTCAATCGGAAAAAAAAATCATGATCTCCACATGAAAGCTGTGAAAGTTGAGAAGTGTGCAACTGCCTGAAATGACTTAAGGGATAACTGTCATGGGAATTAATACAGTTTGAATGTTTAAAAATTACAACAGATTCCTTTACATTTTGACGGCTGTCTGATTCCTGCTGTGAAAGCTTAATGTCTCTCCATTTGATGGAGAGTTGTGGCTGTTTTCAGTATACAGTTGACTAATGCTTGTTTAATGGATTGGAATGGTCAACAAGTGTCAAAGATACAGGCACAAAAGGTTAAGTTACAAATAGAGTATTCCTTTTTCTGTTGCTATACTGTAAGCTACCCCTCAGAAAGAATGGTGGAGGGCAACTGGATGAGAACTTTTACACACACAATCTACTGAAAATAGGGACAAAGTAAAATACAATGGGGAAAAAAAAAAGACCCAGCACATTGTAGCAGAAAAAGAGAGCAGCAACTGGAGATCACAGCTCCAAGTCTGTGCAGCAGCCCACCTAGGCTTACAAGAAAAAATTTTAAGTGTTAGGGAGTAAAAAAAAACTAAGGTGTCTAAAACTACAGCATATAGGGCATTCTGCAAGCTTTCTTATACAGCTGCTGTTAAGATTCAAGATTCACAAGATGAGATAAATGTACCTTGCTTGACTAATACCCTTCAATGACTTGCAAACAAACACTTCCAGCACAACCCTAAAATGAAGCAGAGTTAGAAAACAGCTATTTAAATATTTAAAATACTAAATATAGCAGGATTCTATGAAATCCCAAATAAGAAAAGCACACAGATGACTTTCTCACCCCTCTATTTTTTCCCCTATAATCTGTTTACCTTCAACACTTACACTTCTAAAAGATTTACTCACTACACCCTTCAAATCCTGGTATGCTTCTGGGAGGTTGGGGCAGTATTTAACAACATCATGCTTCTGTTTTATGAATAAATAAATACTGATTTAGAGTATATTTATTGGAAAAGAGATTCAAGAATTCTGGGTGAATTGATAGAACTACTTGTGCTCTCTAACAAAGCGATTTTAAAACAAATAAACGTTCTGCAAATTCTACCAAGCAACCACTCAAAATGGTTGGACTCTCAATCCAGATACTACTCTGTGTGTGCATTTTGTGCGTGCAATACAAAACAGAAACCAAAGTACACCTTTCACTTACTCCAGTGCCTACAGTGGAGATAGAGAGCACTCAGCACCGATTACTTTGCTGTACATAGCCTGTCACCTTGGGGCACTCACCAAGAGAGAGACAGCTTAGCAGCTTTATTACTGGAAGAGGAACTCAGGTATTCTGCTGACATACACATTTTGATGTTCTTTGAAGATAAAAATCCTTAAACATCGTTTTTCTTTTAACAATTCATGACCATACAGCTACAGAAGTCAACTTCCTTCCACACAGACCCAAAGTGAAACTAGCAAAATCAAGCTTCTCTTGTCCCTCTTTCTTTAACTGAGGATTTCCTACGTCAAGCATTACTTCACTAGAAAATTACCAGGTCATCATCAGCTGTGGTTCAACCAGAATGAACATGTTACTTAGAATAAAGAGTAACAATAAAATGAATTTAACAGGGCAAACTTTTGAAGCCAGCCTTGGCCGGAATATAGTTTTCCGTTAGAGTCCAAGATTAATAGCAAAGAAAAAAAACTACAAAGATAGGAGCTTGTTTGCCTTCCAGTTTTAAGACTTTTAATGGGTGAATTCTATAAAGAAAGAGGAAAAACAAAAGAAAATCTAAAGGTGAAAATCTGTCTTGGCAAAGTTTGAAGTATGGGGTCTTCTCTTTTTTTGAAGCTTGTGATGTAAACAAACCAAAGAAAAACAATGAGACCAGTGATTCTGCGTGCTCAATGACACAGCCAAACACATGGATCATATATTAACAGTATAGAACAAGTAAAATCAACACCTCAGGTCTGATTTTTATTGCTTGAATTAGAAGAAAAGAGCCTCAATCAAACTCAGGCTCTATATAGGAATTTAAACTCAAGTTTTGACAAACATGAGGGAGGATGGCTGCTTAGATGCAAATAAGCCTAAAGAGAAAGGGGGCTTTTTGTGAAATTTCCATTTATGCACATAATCATCATCACACAAAATACTGGGATTTTCATATCTGGCTTCAAATCAAGTTTATATCAACTATGGCAATCAGTTCCATCAGCTCTCTCAATTGTTATATATTTAACAGAAAACTAGGACATGGGAATAATTGTTACCCAGACAATTTTAAGAGCGGAAGAAAGAGAGAGTAAATGAGTGAGAGGAACAAGCAAATGCCAGAGAGAGAGGTCCAGCAAAAGAGAGTGAGGATGAGAGAGGATGAGAAGAAGCGAAAGGGAGAAAGTGTGCAGACAAGGGAAAGGGCACGTGAGAACACAGAGGAGCAGGTGGGGGGGG